>VWPW01084855.1:855922-929632 GCA_013389825.1 Crypturellus undulatus | reverse complement strand
GTATGTCAAGGAAAAGAAGGTGATCAGGAGCAGTCAGCATGGATTCACCAAGGGAAGGCCTGGTTGGAGGCCTGTGTCCAGTGGTGTCCCGCGGGGGTTGGTACTGGTCCCAGTGCTGTTCAACTTGTTCATCAGTGACTTGGACGAGGGCTCAGAGGGCACCCTCAGCAAGTTTGCAGATGACACCAAACTGGGTGGAGTGGCTGACACTCCTGAGGGCTGCGATTCCATTCAGAGAGACCTAGACAGGATGGAGAGTTGGGCAGAGGAACCTCATGAGGTTCAACAAGGACAAGTGCAGGGTCCTGCCCCTGGGGAGGAATGATCCTGGGCACCCCAGGGTTGGATTAGGGGTTGATCTGCTGGAAAGCAGCTCCGCAGAGAGGGATTTGGGAGTCCTGGTTGACAACAGGTTAGCTGTGAGTCAGCAATGTGCCCTCGTGGCCAAGAAGGCGGCCAATGGGAACCTGGCCTGCATGAGGAAGAGTGTGGCGGGAATGGTTGGGGAACTTCTAGAGAGGGTGCAACACAGAGTAGTGAAGATGATTAAGGGAATGAAGCATCTATCTTATGAGGAAAGACTAAGCGAGCTGAGCCTGTTTAGTCTGGAGGAAAGGATTATATCAGAGAATTCCAGAGTGGTTGAGCTTGGAAGGGACCTCAAGAGTCCAACCCCCTGCTCCAGCAGGGACACCCAGAGCACGTGGCACAGGGCGGCATCCAGGCGGGTTTGGGAGATCTCCAGAGAAGGAGACTCCACAAGGAGCCTCTCTGGGCAGCCTGTGCCAGGGCTCTGTCACCCTCATAGGAAAGAAGTTCTTCCTCACATGGAGATGGAACTGCCTGGGTTTCAACTTACACCCCTTACCCCTTGTTCTGTCAGTGACCACCACTTGGCAGAGTTTGGCCCCATCCTCCCTACATTCTCTCCTCAGGTATTTCTGTGTATTGATCATATGCCCTCTCAGTCTTCTCTTCTCCAGGCTGCATATTATTAATCTGTATAAGTAATATAAATATAATAAATAATATAAATATAAATATGTATAAATAAAGAGATAAATAGAAGAGGCCATATAAAATGGATAGATTTGGTAATGTATTTATGTAATTACTGTCCTCTTCACTGTGGAGTGAAGCCAGTGGGGAGATATTATACAAATTTAAAGAAATGGGAGGACAAATAAGAAGAAGAAGTTTGAGCTGCGTATGCCTAGTCTAACTTTTCTTGTGTGATGCCACAGTAAGTGTGTATAAGATAAAACGTATATTTTTAGGGTAGGAATGTCAATCAATCTTTATTACTTTATAAAACTAAAATAAAACATGAAAATTATTAAACATACTATGGTAATTGCAATCATTTATATTTTTATGTAGACTTGAATAATATATAAGGGAGTTAGTAGAAATGCTAGAATCTAATTTTTCTCAGATTTTTCTAAGTGGTATCATAGAAGTTCTATTTATCAAAGTAATGGAAGTCCCCCAGATATTTAGAAGATTTTGTTTTATAGCAGTTCTAACCAAAGAATTATGTGATTATTTCCTAGAAAAAGTCAATAGTTTGCAATAAACTTGTCTTTTCAGAATATCATTTATATGAAATCTTGAGAAAATCAATGCACTTTTTCTTTCCTTACTTTTCAGTAGAATGCAGATTGTAATTATCTTTGATTTACCAAGAAAAAATGTTGTCACTAGATACTGTTCTGTCCATATATTAATGTCACAGCCTGTTAGGAGATCATTTTCATTCCATGTTTTTAAAGGAAGAAGATATAAACCAAGGAAATGTTTTCATGAATTGTTTGAGCTTCACAAAATGGACTATCTGGCTTTGACCCAGTTACTGAGATTCAGGTGTATCATGACATCTGACATTACGATATGTGGCCTTCCTCTGTCAACCAGAAGAGTGCTTGAATGTTCTGGAATTTTTCCTTATCTCTATATATGGACATAAAGCTTCAAATTTAGATTCTTAGATGATTTTAGATTATTTGACATGAATTATTTAGATTCACTTCAGATAACTTATGTGGCCTTCCCTGGGGCAGCAGTGGGGAGGTGAAGCACTCCTGCGCTTGGCACTGCTGTCACTGCATGGGATCAGTTAGAAACCAACTCAGCAAAGTCATTTATGAAATATGAATGATTTTAAGCCAATTTTAATTGAGCTAATTTAGTTATTTCTTCTGTATACCTTAAAATGGGTCAGTAAACACCTTTCCAAACCATGCTAAGAGCAATGAAAATGTGTGGGAAGGAGGCCTGAATGTTTTTATACATTATTGTAAACTATTGTATTGTAGGCATGTGTCTGTGAGAAATGTGGAGAACTCTACCTCTGAAACTGTAGTTTTGTTGTGTTTCTTTTTTTTCTGTTTGTTTTGATTCATGCTTTGAGTGAATCAAGAAAAAAAACTGTTACAAACTTTTACACCAAAGGTAAAATATTTCATCAAAGAAGCAATCAAACAAACAAATGTAACAAAATGCTCTTTTCTATCCTTCTCTCCCTTTATATGGAGATGCCTGGGTGGTGTTTCAGTAGATAATTTTTAATTAGGGTATAAGATGCAATATGAAACAGACTTGAAAAAGTAAGGGGGAGTTCATAGATTTATGAGATTTATATAGATCTGTGCTGGTTGGAATAAAGACTGATACTTCAGTGAGTTAAAGACTAGCTGTTACTATAAAATCCCCAAGAAACAGTGAAAGAAACATATGAAGAACCTGATTTCAGGTCTTCAGAGCATAGCCCTTGCTATTATATCGAAGACTACAAAGTGAGTTACTTGAGGTGGAGGAATTATTAAATGCTGTTGTCAGGATCTTTGTTTTGATTCATGGTTCCTGAAACAGCATTAAGGTGAGTTTCAGACTTTAGAGAAGATCTTGGGATGATTTTGAAAGTTACTGGACATGCAGTTGGTGTTGGAAAAAAAAATCATTTCTAAATCAAAATGATGTAAGCAGTAATGAAGAGGAAAAGGTATGTCTTGAAATGGGATACCTTAAATGGAGTATAGTTACAAAGAGATAATAAGATAGGGATAAAGACATCATTTGATGAGTTTTCAGGGAGTAAGAGAATGAATTTTTTTCTTTTTACTTTGGTATCATACAGGAATTATGGTTTGAGTTACTGTGGTACAGCATTGGTTAGGTAAGAAAGAAGGAGTGAATTTGTCAGAGGTTTTAATCAAGACTCTTGTGTTGTTAGTAAAGAACTATATTATGCATGGTTAAGAAAAGTAATTTGTGTTGCCTTAATAAAGCAACAGTTCTATATCTATCCTTATATATTTCTTTGTGACTAACAATTAGTTGGTCCCACAAGATCACAGCTTCAAATCCTTAGTAAACCATTAATTTCACTGCAGTTAGCCCCACTGATGGAAGTATTTCTAAATCTGACTTTAGAATATGCTTGAAAAAAATAGCAGTGTTACCTAGGCAAGTAAGCTGCTTAATAATAAGTTTGCAGGATTTCTGCAGTTGTGCATACTGTTTAGGCTGTGGTGGCAGCCTCCACCATTCTTTATTCAGCAAAAAGTTCGGAACTACCATCTGTTTTTCAGAAACAAAGTGCTGCTGGCAGTGTAGCTTTAGTGCATGGATTAATTTGAACAATTTATGAGCATCTCTGGTTGGAAATAAACAGATCAAGACCCCTCTGATAGACCTCTGCAGACCTCTAACCTGCAGTTAGTTCTCCAGAAGTTATGAATTTTGGTTTGAGCAAACCCTGATTGATTTCAAGAGAGCTTGTGCTATCATAAAAAATAATTACTGCCAATTTTGGTTCATTTTATCTTTTTCTTTTATCAGTTTGTAATCAAATGTAAGAAGACCAATGGGATCCTGGGATGCATTAAGAGGAGCATCTCCAGCAGGTCGAGGGAGGTGATCTTACCCCTCTACTGAGCCCTGGCGAGGCCACATCTGGAGCACTGTGTCCAGTTCTGGGCCCCACAGTACAAGAGGGATGTGGAGCTGCTGGAGAGAGTCCAGCGCAGGGCCACGAGGATGATCAGGGGCCTGGAACATCTGCCCTATGAGGAGAGGCTGAGGGGGCTGGGCCTGTTCAGCCTGGAGAAGAGAAGGCTGAGAGGGGACCTGATCTGTGTCTATAAGTGCCTCAAGGGAGGCAGTGAGGAGGATGGGGCTGGCCTCTTTTCACTGGTGGTCACTGACAGAACCAGAGGAAATGGCCATAAATTAAAGCATAAAAAGTTCCACGGGAACTTAAGGAAGAACTTCTTGACGGTGAGGGTGACAGAGCCCTGGCACAGGCTGCCCAGAGAGGTTGTGGAGTCTCCTTCTCTGGAGATCTTCAAGACCCGCTTGGATGCAGCCCTGTGCCACGTGCTCTAGGTGGCCCTGTGTGTGCAGGGGGGTTGGACTAGATGACCTCTAGAGGTCCCTTCCAACCTTAGGCATTCTGTGATTCTATGAAATGTAATCAGTTTGAGATTTAGTTGCTCTAAATTTCTCTAGAGTTATGGCTCTTCCTCAAGCTTTGCGTTCCTAAATTGAATATGCAACCTCTACAGTAACATCCAATTTTAGGAAACCATTTAATTGGAGGAAACCTATGATAGTGTTAAGTACAGCTTTCATTCTTGGAGTTGTTTTCTTGATTTAGGTAGAGTATGCCTAACTCTGTACAAGCCTGTTAGTTTTCCAAATATGGAGCAAATCGTCCTGCAGGTTGGATATTGGTAGCCAGGTTTTAGATTCTCTGAACACAGGTCTCAGGGCACGCAGGGCTTTCTGTTTCAATAACACAAGCACTTTGCAATAGCAGGTAAATATTGCATGTAATTCACTTGTCATTTTTTAAAGTTTATATATTGTTTCTGGAGCATTCTAATTTAATATTTCCTTTTTTAAAAATTATTACCTTTGGCTTATTCAAAAGTGGCAACAATATCTCAATTAGTATAACTAACTGAGTTTTTAGTAGTTCTGCAGAATTTGGTTACTTCATAAGCTGTCAAAAATTTAAAAATTCTGATGGATTTTTTTTCCTGTCGTGCATGACAGATACCCAACTATTTTGGGTATCTGATAACCCAGCTGTTACCAATTATTATTGATCAGTTGTCATATATTTCCTAAAAATGAAATGCCATATGTTAGTAGAACAGTCATGAGCATACAAGAAAAAGAGTCACTCATCAATAAACAATAATCAATAAATAACTTTGAGTGGAAAGGAAGTCTTGATAGTGTTTTGAAAACAGGACACTTTTATAGCCGTTCTGCTTGGAAGCCATAGTTATCTCATAGAAGAGAGTGTAGAACACTGGTGCCTCATAAGCAACTTGTATGTAGAGAATTGTGTATCTTTTCTTTTTTTTTGTGCTTCAGTGATCAGGATCCAAGTGAGAGGAATAGGTCAGTTGTAAATTATGTATATATATTATGTGTGTATGTATAAAAAGGGGGTGGTTATTAATAACTCTGGATAGAGCTCTATTGTACAATCTGCAGCTTAGAATCTTTCAGCAAAGCATCTTTAGTTATAACATCTGTAGTGTCAGCAGCAGAACAAGCAGATGAGTTTCTTTGGCCTGTTTTTTTGCATTTTCCTCACATTCACTGTTGATTCAAACTCAGGGTCTGTAAAAATAATACGAGGGAAACCCATTTATAAATTCTGTGACTTTCTGATGTGTAGATCACTGGGAGGAGGAATTTAAAAGTAATCTTTGTCCTTAGAAGCTCTAGTATAGCTGTTAGGCCTCTGAAATATAGCACTGTGCCACGTATTGCAGGAGACGGGGCAAGTCTGCAAACTTTTAATCAGTTAGCCATTGGTAGTGTTGCATGTGCATATGTATATCTTTTAAATAGGAGCACCTCAGGGTGTGTTTCGTAAGGTCAGCAACTTATCAATTCTAAAAGTTTTGAGAAAAGTAGTATTTTGAGAAATGTTCCTGGCATTTTGCATATGTTATTCAGGACGGTGTTGTATCTCTGTAAATCCTTAATGGTCCTTCTGAGTCTGGGGCTGAAATGTCCCTGCAATTCTTGAGTTAGGCATTCTCTGTTTCTTTCTGTGGTACTAACACACTAGTTTGTTAGCTAATTGCAATCCCAGGCAGTCAGATTTCTTAAAAATAGCCACCCCTTGATTTTTTTTCAGTGTTGTGGCTCTTGTGTGACAGTTTCTGTTCTTGCCTGCTCTAAATCCCTTGAGCATTTTTGTCCAAAATGATTCAACTCAGAAAGCTGTAAACAGAGTTATGCAACATGAATTTTACACTATCTAGAAACATTTTTTTTTTGAAGAACTTTTAAGAAAAAAGACACTTGCAATACTGGAGAAATACTCAAAATTATAATATATTTATGCTAACTTGGGAACAATTAGAACTTATTCAAAGGATTCTTTTAGATGAATAAAATAAAAAAAAAATGTTATACTTTTGAATTTCTTGTGTTGGTGTGAAGTGGAATACATAAATTCCGGAAGCTTTGTCCTTGCAACATTTTTACTTGCGGAAATTAAATGCTAACTTGGTAATGCAAAATGCTAACTTTGTGTGTGTGTGTGTGTGTGTGTGTGTGTTTTCTAAGCTAGCTTGACATAAATCTATACCAACAAGCTTCCACGGAAAGCAAAATTTTATTTTTAGTTCTTACTTTCGGAAGGTGCTGAGCTCTTTTAGGTCCAATGTTATCATAATTCTCTATGACGTGGGCAGATTGCATGATATCTCTAAAAATCAAGCAGTAGTTTCTTTTTATTTTTTTACTTAATTTTAATTTATTTTCAGAGAAGTTTAGTCTCGATCGTTACTTCCAAGTTAAGTAATGACTTGCAGTGGGTGTTTAGGTTCTTTTAGACTCTACAGCATTTACGAAATCTGCTACATGTATATTTGTAGGAATTTATTTATCTGTGAGAGATATTTTCTGCCAAGTAGTCACCAAATGCTTCTCTTGCAAAAGGAGAGAGGTCATAACTGTAGCAGAACCATTCACTTGCTTGGTGTAACATGGTCGCCATAACCAAATGGGCAGTTTGCATGGAATGAGCCAAGAGAATGAATTAGTTTCTTCAGTTGCTGAATTCCAACATGGAACAGAATCAGTATTTTCTTTCATAAAGATAATGTGTCTAACATAATTGGTAATTTAGAATAATGTGGAATTTTATTGACTGTTGTGATGCTTATAAAATTTGTTATAAAACTCTTTGAATTAGAAAGCTTTTAATCCAAAGAGAATAAAACTAATGTGAATGCCTTTAATTAAATTTTGCTTAATTCAAATAATGTAATTTTTATTGATTATACCGCTGCAGGTCATTTAGATTTTTATTTATAATTATAATTTAATAGCCTTGTTTTGCCTTCCACAGCTAGTCTCAAAATGATTGTGAGGAAAATTCAGGCTAATTAAATTGAAATCAGATACATTTATTAAATCAAAATCAGACTGTAATTTCATTTTTACTTGTAAGGGTAATTTTAATACATACTTTTTTGAGCAAGTCCGTGTTCATGTTTTCCTGAAGTGTTGCTGCTTCTTATTACTCGAATAAGAAGTACACTTCTAGTACACTGCCAGTACTACTTTCTGAAGCAACAGAGGTAATGGTTAAAGTGTAATGTGTTTCCATTTTTCCTTGTCCATCCCTGACTTACCATGTTGCTTTTCTATATTGCTGGTGCCTGTGGTGCACTGAAGAGCAAGCACCATCTCAAACTTGTTATTATTTTCTAGCAAGGTAGTTGCCAGCTTACAGTGTTGTATATATTGAAAACAAGATTTAAAAGACTTGTTGTACTATGTCCAACTCGGAACATGAATGCTCTGTTGTGTCAATGACCTTTTAAAGATTATTGTTATAGCTTAATTTCTTCATTCTTTTTTTTTCCTTTTTAGTGATATTTTAGCAGTCAGGCTATAAGATTGGGAACCAAGACAAGTGACATACATTCACTTATTTATAAATGTACAGTAGTAAGGATGTGAATCATTTCTGTGTCTGTGCATATAAAGAGGAAGTAATGTAAATGGGTATACTGGAAACACTGAAGAGGAGAACCATTGATTGGGAAGCTGGGAAGTGGTGCTGGTGACCTGGCGAACGCCTGTGTCTGGAGATATGGAACTAGAGACTTCCCATGAGCATTTTGCTAATACTGGTGCAAAGCAGGAACCTGCCTGAGTGGTAGCCTCATCCACCAAGATTTGAACTTGTCTTGATAAATCACTTGATGGAGTTCAGTCATTCAAAGATGGAACTAATGTTGACTCACAAATTAGAAGATTTTTTTTAATCCCATTAGATACTGCTAAGACAGGGGTACTATGCTTATTCTGTCATACCAGAGCAGCAGCATAAAAATACTGATCTAATCAAACCATACTGTTATTTTGGGAAGCAAAATTATATATGTGTTGACAAGATAGGAGACCTGGAGCAGTTGTAGTGTCCTGAAATGAAAGTATCTGTGGGGCTCTGTTTTTTTTTTTTTGTTTTTTTTTTTTTTATATGTTCTCTAAGTTCATTTGGAATTGGCCAATTGATAGGTTTTACCATCATTGATGATAACGTTATAGCAGCAAGGAAATCTGCAAGTAGCATTACCAGCTCTGCCTGCAGTTATGATGATTGCTGTTGGAATGCATGGGTGAGAAAGGTAATGTAGAGTCAAAGAGTTTTCCTCTCCGAATTATTTTTCCTAGCTTTCTGTGCTGGCACACGTTTGTATACAATTTGTCAGGCCTGTGGCCATGATTATCTTTCAAACTCATATATGGTTAAGCAGTCTCGAAGTAACTAACAAACGTCCTGTGTAAAAGTCTTGTACAAAAACAGTGTAGTTTGTTGTTTGCCAGATGTATTCATCTCCATTCTTACCCGAACTAAATAATGCACACTTGGTCTCTCTGTCACTGCTGTAAACTAGAATTTGTGCTACTCTTATGGTCACTTTTTGAGTGTCCTACTGACTAAGATAATGTCATACAAAACAAGGGACTAAAAGTTGTGTTTAAGTTATTATGTAGGTGCACAAGAAAATTGGTGAGTGTTAATAAGGCTTCCTTTTTATTGAACAATATTGAATTTCTATCTTCTGCATTAACAATCTGCAAAACTTGGTGTTAAAAATGTAAAAATAGCAAAATATTTCTGTGAAGTCACTACTTCAGTATTTTTAACTTTGTAGGCCAGTGTTGCCTGGCTGTTTGCCAGTGATAATACAACTTCTTGGCTTGGTTTGGTTTTCACATTTTGCATTTATACATGCATTAATGGATTGCTTTAAATATTTAAACTATTTTGCCTTGTTTTCTGTGTTCTGTTTTGGCTCTAATTACAAATACTGGGAAAAAATAATTTGTGGTTGAAAAATTGTAGAACTAATCAGAAAATCAGAGCTGGACTCTATTGATGTGTGTGGTACTGTGATTCTTCTGAAGCAAGATACAACTGATAATTCAGGGATTTTGAAAACAAACTGGAATTGATGTAGTTGCGCTTATCTTAGAACTCTTCTAAATAAAAATGCTGACAACTGGATAACAGAATACTTATTTAAAAAAAAAAAACTTAGACCACTTTAATTTTATGAGCAAGATGACTAATTATTGACTTTTTGCACAGATATTGAAAGAATGTGGATGAATAAAATGCATGTGGAAAGCTTTCGTAAATTGATTGCTTGCCGTAAAAAGCAAGCAACCTCAAATCTAAGCTCTTAAATGTAAGAAGGAAGGCTCTGAATTTGGCAAAGTGGGTGCCTGTTGTGTTTGTTATCCCAGTTCTTTAATAACTTTATAATGACCAGAAAGATAATCACAAATTATTTGTTATCATTTCTTAGATCTTAATTTGTCCCTGCCTAAAATAATGACAGGTGATAAGTAAGTTTGGTTTTATAAATAAGATAAAGATTTATCCAATAAATAGATTTGCAGAGGCCTAACGAACATACAGCTGGGGGGTTCAGTCTCTTCTCCAGAATAACTGTGGTCAGGACAAGAGGAGATGGCCTCGAGTTGCACCAGGGAAGGCTCGGGCTAGTGCACTGAAGTGCGGGAACAGGCTGCCCAGGGCAGTGCTGGAGTCCCCGTCCTTGGCACTGTTCAGGAAATCTGTAGATGAGGCACTGAGGGACATGGTTTAGCAGGCAGGGTGGGCATGGGCTTGCGGCTGGACTTGGTGATGTCGAAGGTCTTTCCCAACCACAGTGATTCTGTAATTCTGTGACACACTGAACAGTGATTTCTTGAGGGTCTTGCAGCATGTCAAGCTTATAAGCTTTCTTGAAATTCTGAATACAGTGAAATGACACTTCTCTCTCTCTTTTTTTTTTTTAAATCCTCTACTTGTTGAAGTAGTGTACTGCTCAGGGTTATGTTGCTGGCTTTTAAAAACAACTATGTTACGATGATTTCCTTTAGGCAAAACACATGCAGGATTTTTGCTGGACTTGAATGCATAATCTAAAGTTTCAAAAGGTGCCTTGATGGTGGTGTATTTACTTTTAAAGGGAATGCATCTATACAGAAGCATATTTCAACTCTTTAAAATACTGTATAGGCCCCATACGACTTGGGGTCTGTTGAACAGTGGAAACTGCGGGAGCATCAGGCTGTATGTTCATGAGCAGCCTGCAGCGAGCTGCGGTTCTGGCGCGCAGGAGCCGGAGATTAGCCACAAAACACTCACCTGGCTCCAAAGAGCCACTGGTTGCATTAGTAGATGTGTTGTTGGAATGATGTTTGCCTTTCAGCATAAATTATTTTGTTGTGGTTCTTTTTTGTGGTTTTTAATTTTGAAGCTAATGGCAGCTCAGTGGGAATGTGCTGTATGATAAAGGTATGTCACCTAACGGCTGCATTTAGGAAGATTTGGCACGTTCATTATAAATAACAGCTATCTGCTAATGGCTGTGTTTAGCAAAATTTGGCACCGTGTTTACAAATATGAGTTAGAATTTGTGGCCGTGGTTACTAAACTACTCTCTTACAAGATATTTTCTTTAGTTTGGACTGATTCAGGGGAGATACTTCAGCATAACTTTCAATGTTGTTATATGTCTGCTGGACAAAATATGTTTTTCCTTGTGTTGTTTGGTCATTTTTTCCATTTATCTGGATATTTGTTTTCTTGATAGCAAAGAAACATTTCTACTGTGCTTTATAAATGCCCTCTATTGCAATTTTGAAAATCACTTTCAGCATTAATCACTGAAATTGTTACTCAACAGCACAGACCACTTCCGTACAATGTAGCAAATGTACACACAACATTTTATAAATAATAATAATATACTGGAATCAGTGGATCTCTATTAGGCAAAGTGTAAACAGGATTCACATTCTTTATGTTATTCTGGTGTATGTTTTTTCCCTTATCCAAGTAAGAATTGGTTAGATGTCTTATCTGTTGCATCTTTGGGTTCTTAAGCTCCTGTGCACAGTTCAGTCTCTGAACATTCAATCTTCTCAAGTATTTTTTTTGGCAAGTTTAGTTTTTTTTAGCACTAAGAATGGCCCTAGCTACCAGAGAAGATTAATGACTACCTGACCATTCTTAGTTCTGACTTTGCCTGCTGTGTTTTTTTTTTTTTTTATCCTAGGCAGGGAAAACAAATGAAGAATTCTGTTTCAGGAATTTTCAGGAAAGATTTAATTTAAAATTTCATAGTGCCTTATATTTCATTAAGGTTACCGTCCAAGAACCATAGCGTGGTTCACAATAAGACACATGAACTGATAATCATTATACGTGTAAATGAAAATAGCAGAACCTGGTCAACAATATAAATGAAAATCCGGATGGAAAAGCCTAATGAGCAATTGCTTTATTTAATCTTAAAGAATTGTTAGCTTATGGTGGCTTTTTTGGGAGTACAGAGTCAAAAGGACTTTAAAAATATTATTTTTTTTCAGTGTTCCTCCTTGACCTTTTTTAACAAGGTACCTGACCATTGTTTTCAATCTTTTACAATTAGTGTGTTTTTTCAGGACTTATGTTTTGTTTCTAAAACCATGGTGACAGCCTTTTCCTTCAGCTGGTGTTTCCCAAGCCTATTTGACAGTTTCAGGTCCTTACACTCAACACTTACGATCCAGAAAGTGTGGCCTCAAAAGGATCATAAAAATTATGTCATTTGCAGCACTTGTTTCGGACAGACCAGCAGCCACCTGCCTAATCATTCATTTTTCTTCTTGTGGGCCAATTCCAGGAGCTATGTTTTATTTTCACAAGAATATCCAAAGAGCTTCTGAAGACTCACCTAAAATGTAGCTCAGCTGGGGTTTATCTGTGATTGCTGAAGTCATTTTGCTTTGGAAAGTGGAAAATGCTATCTAATTCCCGGAAACCTCTCCTATTGCTTGGATTTTGGCAATCTGAGTGTATTCTTGCTGTGTCTTCAGTATGATGACACTGGTGCCACTTTAACAGCATGGCTTGGCATGTTTTCCTTGTGTGGTTTCTGTGTCCTTGCCCAGAACAGTTGTGTGCTACTTGCAGGGACACTCATGTCTCTGAACAACTGCAGGAGGAAGGCAGAGTTGGCATGTTTTTGCATGCATGAACTCTGAAACTTTCATACGAGATGTTTGTCTCCCTGGTATCCGATGTTCACTAGCAGCCTCCTCAGATGACGTATTTCTTCTGAGGAGGTATTCCAGTGCAAATGCCTGCAGACTTCCACGCAGAACGTGATCTAGGGAGTTATCACAGAATCACAGAATGGTTGAGGTTGGCAGGGCCCTCTAGAGATCATCCAGTCCAACCCCCTGCTCCAGCAGGGACACCCAGAGCACGTGGCACAGGGCGGCATCCAGGCGGGTTTGGAAGATCTCCAGAGAAGGAGACTCCACAAGGAGCCTCTCTGGGCAGCCTGTGCCAGGGCTCTGTCACCCTCACAGCAAAGAAGTTCTTCCTCACGTGGAGATAGAGCTGCCTGTGTTTCTACTTGTACCTAGTTATGTGCTGAGAATATTCTTTATATGTATAACATTTTCGAATGTTATAATTACATTTTGGAAATATTTTGGAGATTGTGTTTTAGTTTGGATGTTGAGCTGGTCAGGCTTCCAGAAATAATCAGGTACAAAGCATAAGCAGTAAAACTTAAGTGTTACCTAGAAGCTCCACTGCCAAAAATATAGGTATCCATGACTTAAGACACATGTCTGATAGCTTGTATGTTTGCATTTTTGGGGTAAAGTGCAAAAGGTTGCGATAAGAATAAGTCTTAAAAGAAATCTTTAGTAAAGAGTTGGACAGTCAATGTTTGTTAGTGCTAATAAGGTGGTGACTGTTACTGCTGCCATCCATACATATATGTCAGGATAGCTGTTTATCATTCTGATAGTCAAGTGCTTTGTACTTGTGATAATGTTCAGGAGCTTCAAGAACTTCATTTGTCACCTTAACTGTCATCTCCCACGTTTTGTTCTTTCAAAGAAATTTACAGAAATCTTGATACCTATGCTGAAAAAAAACGGGAAATAAACACAAAAGAAAGAAGGAAAGGACAAGGAGGAGCAGAGGTTATGGAAATTAAGTATGCAGCTATTCAGCTGAGGCAAATAGAAATATTGGTGGTTCTAAAAATGGATTTCTTTCTTAATAGGAAGTGTGGAAACATCATTGCAAGACAGTCTTCATATCATGTAGTTAGAAACCATTTGCAATGCTCAGAGCTTGGTTTAGGGCACTATGTGAAGAGGGGAAGTTCATGGCTATCTTTCTCAATTGCATGGATTACAGTGGATAAAAGTTTGAAGTGCTGTGAAAGACAATGTGGTCAAAGTCTGTTTCTTTGCATGTGACAGTGCCTTTTCAATTTTACACCAATTTCTCTTTTTACTCCTTCTTGTAGTTTCAGATATTTGTTTCTTTTGATAGATGACAGATAGTAATCCTATCAGCAATCTATGCTAGTTGATATCCTGTCTGCTAGTTAGCATCAGTTGAATGCTATTATTTTGTTTTAGTTCTTTCCTTTCCTTTTCAAATAGTTTATGTTGCTCACTTGCATGACTATGAACACTGCAAATAAAATTTACATTCTTTGCATACTGACATAAAATGTTGTGTACTTGGACATAAGATGTTGCCATAAATTGACATAAAATGTTATAACAAATTTTGGCAAGATAAATTATCACAGAAAATCACATTATGTTCTCTTTTCATGGTCTTAAACTTGTTGAACTGAAGTAGAAGAGGCCTTAAAATGCAGAATACGAAAGTTTCATATGAAAATGAGAAAAAAAATAGGTATTATTTAGCATACCTTATACTGTTTCCTTATTGTCAAATTTTTCCTGAGCGTGGACTCTTTTGAAGTAAAAAAACATTATGGAAATGCTATTGGGAAATGCAAGGTAATGGTTTTATTTCTTTAGATACTGGGGTGAGGTACTGTGCCTTATTACAATGTTATGTTTTTATTTTCTGTATGCTACTAATGGAGTTTTAGTAAGAGTACAAGGAAATCACAGAGACCTATATAGATCAGAGGTTAAAAGTGTGAAATGAGAAGAAACTACCTAGTCCGATATAATGAGCCTGTCATAAAGCCAGGGAAGTAATTGTACTTTGGCACACGATGGCCAAAGAAATTAAAGGCTGAAGGGGAATTCAGGCTATAATTTGATCTTCTGAGGTGCCTCAAAGTGTGTTCGACTGTATCTGCCGTATTCTTGTTTATCCAAACTAATTCTGTTGAAGATAGTTACCTTCAATAAGGTGCAGACAAGACTAAAATGAACAGCACAGTCTGTAAGATCTCCCAGTACAATGTATTGAATTAGGTAGTACGCATGGTCCTCTGTGGCTCAAGGATGTATTAGTAACACATTTTTTATGTATTACCAGAACAATAAGAAATACTGTTTGAAAAGACTAAAATACAAAGGCTGTAAGAATTCCTTCTAAGTAACAATTAAAATATTTATAAGTGTAAATCCACTGTTTAAGCAAGATGAAACCTGGAGGCTATATAATATGATTGTGTTTAATTTGCAATTTATGTAAGTATGTTTTCATCATAATATGGTCTCTATAGACTGAATATAAGATTCCTAATCTTTCATATATAGTTTCTCTGAAAAAACTGCTTTTAACAGCAGTGCTTGGTAGATTATTATGCTTATTGCTAACTAAAATCATTTCATTTTTATTTGATGGAAAAACACTTAATAGCACATAACGTGATTGGACAAACTTTTTTATTCAGTAAATAATTTCAAATGGGATCATGAAGACAAAATTACCTTAGACTGGAATGAAATTATCTAAGTGTATTTTCCAGCTCATGGAGCAAAAAAACCTGAAAATCTCTCCTTCCTTTGGATCTCCTCTATGTTGTACTATTTGCTGATAATTTATTGAAAATCAGAAGTGACATTTGGGATCTGTTGGAATTACAGGAAAGTAAATATTTAAATTTCAGTAACACACAATATGTTAATTTAAAAGTATTTTCTGAAGAAATCTACCAGGGCACAGGCGCTTGTTTTATGTCTCATTTAAGCTGTTCATCAGCAGAGGGCAATATAACTTCACACATTTGCTTGAAAAGGATTAATTTGTTGATCTTTTCATTTCCAGCTTTAACTAAAAGAGCACCTACTTGTAAATACTAAGAAAATATGTGAACTGATGATGAAAAAGCAATGAGCTGTGGTATTAGTATTCCTTATGAACTTTCATAAGGCAATATAAACTATCTAGTACTTGCACCCAGCGGGAGTTGTGCTCCCTGCTCATGAGGAGGCAGATAGTGTCCAAGCAAAATATAGTAGTGTTTCTTTTTTGTTTTGTTTTGTTTTTGTTTCGTCAGACATGTAAATTACGATTAGTTGATGCAGCAGTCTGTTTTTTTGGGACAGACTTGTGCAAAATTTGAAAGACTGTTATGTCTTTCTACATCTGTTTTGGTGTTACTGTGGAATTAAATCCATTTTGAATGAGGTACATTATGTTACAAACTGTAAGTACCTGTGTTTAAGTTAAGTGTAATGAGAAGCTGTACTGTGATAAATCAGAAACCATGGATTCAAGCCTCCATTACAGTGCATTCTGTATGCCATGGCAGAATGAGTTTTGTTTTTATAGCTGTGGTGGTAAAATGAACCTTTACAGGCCCTTTGAAAGTATGTGTGTGTCCTTGTCCTTATGTGCTATAATATTTCAGGGTACATCATGTTAAAAATAAACCTTTGATTTCTGTGTTGCCATTTAAATTTTCATTTAGCTTTTTCAGGACATATCACGAATCCTAAAATGGATATTCATATTGCAGTAATTTTTTTTTAAATATGCTTTCCTATCTCTGATGCTCTTGAGGCATATTCAGAAAGACTTCAGACATATGGTTTCTTGTTTTTCATCTTCTCCTTTGGGCATCACACATTCAAAGAGTCTATTTTGCTGTCAGTGTGTACATACAATTCCTGCTAACAGCCTGGGACAGGCAGCATTTACCACTGTTAAAACATGAGGCTAGGACTAAAAGATTTTGAGGTCTAGCTCCAGCTCTGCCCCTGGCTTGCTGAATGACCTTAAGCAGTTGCGTCCATCTCTCTATTTTAGCTGAAAATGCAATCTTGCTGCATTTGTTTGTTGATAATGCTGATCCTCCTCTTTCTTTAGAATTATTTTGAACATTAATTAGCCAATATTTAAAATATACACACATACAAACAACAGTAGAACTCCTTTTAGTACTGAATGCAAATATGAATGGCAGACTAGGTCATGAAGTAGAATGCTTTTAGTGCGATGTAGCTCTAATATCTAAATTTTTATGCAGATTGTTATACTTATGAATTCTATGTTCTCTGGTCTGAGATCTGTCCCTAGTTATATGATTTAAGTAAATCAGTTTTTCAGTCGGTTTTACTCATTGCAAAATGAGGTCAATTTATACACATTCACCTTTCTAGAGAGTTTAAAGTCTTAGAATGAAGAACCTAAGTGCCAAGTAATAATTATTACGATTTTCCAATTTTTATTTAGAGAATCACTGTGAGTTTGCAGGCACATATATATTGCTTATACATCCATTAATTAAAACGAGCATTGTTGTGTGTTTAAGATTAACATAGTGTGCTTTTACAAATGTACCTGGCAAATGTGTGCATTAGGTAAAAAAAATATATATATATCTATTCTCTAGCATCATAGTTTTCGTCTTTTCCCTTATTCTAGAGTTTGTTTACTCTTTTTAAAACCAATTCATTGGAGTGAATATAGTCTTGTTCTTGTGGGTATCTTAGTCCAGCTGGTAATTTTATTATCAATTTTAACAGGTTTATGTGGGGAAAAAGAAGTTCCTGTAGTAAAACAGGTTCTCATTGGTAGTGCTGTAGCTGGGATATGTATGTGATCATTTACTGTTTCTTGGCAGAGTAGTAGCAGCTTAAAATGTACTAATTAAATTAATGGTTTTTGATCATCCTCTCATAGTCTGTTTAGTTCGTATTTAGTTGGCCGAGAACAAAGCAGAATTTGATGGAGGCTTACTTAAGTCCTGTGTAGATTATAGAGTTTTGGAGGTTATGCTTTTATGAAAGTTTGTAAACTACTGTTGAACAGATGCACCTGTAGGATCTCACATTGCTTTGTAGAACTTACTTTCAAACCAAAGTAATGATATTTGACAAGCATGTTTTCAGAAATATATCTTGATCTTGGGCTCCCATATTGTTTTATTTCAGGCATTTCTGTCTACATAGCTTCATTTTGATTATAAAAAGATATTTTTTAAAAAGCTCCATATCTCGAGCTCCGTTGAAATGCTGATGTGATTTAGCTTCTATTTCTGTTGTTTTAATGCAAGGAAAGGGATATGTACAGCTACAAGTGTCCTTTTTCTGTCATGGATGGTACCATGGATATATAGCAAATATCACTGCTGCTATTATAGTTAAATGTTTGAAAAACTGTATGTATGACAAGGTGGCATATATTGTTTTGATTTTTGTAGTATAGAAAATTGGAGGGATTTTCCTTCCTCCTGTCCCTTGAATAGCCTAGTTCTTTGTTGAGTCTCTCAAAAAGTTTTTTTGAAAAGTGTAATAAGGACAATTAAAAGTAGCCTTTCCGTACATTATCTCTCTGATCCCAGAGCTGCTGAAGCCATTTTGTTGTCTTGGTTATGCAAGGCAAAAAACGAGAAGAGGAGCATGACTTAGGTACAACTTAACCGCTGCCGCTTACCGTTGTCCGTAGTTTGAATCTAGCCTGGGCCAGCTACACCTTGTGCATAGCTGAAAAATGGAAAATCCTCTTCTCTCTGCTTCACCTGTTCTGGTATAAAGGGCACATTTTGAGATGCCCTTTCCTGGAGGTGTTGAGATATTGAATATCCCTGGCGAGGGGCTGGTTCTTGTCCTAAGTTTTAATTCCCTTCCTCTTTTGAAAGAAGGTGGCAGAGAGAAACAGTCTTCAAGGAAACTGACATTTCCTTCTCAGCTGTTGGTCAGTCTTGCTTCCTCATGTCATTACAAGTATGGCATTTTCATACACTCACAATTGGGAAATAATTTTCATGTCAGTGCTTTTCCAGTACTGTGTATGCAACATGAGGTGCATGTAATGTGAGACATACTGTGTGGCAGGCATGAACGACCTTCGTTGATGTCTGCACAAGGTTTGTTTGTCCTGATTCTACTGAAAATCCATGTTTCTGTGAATCTGAAGAAGACAAGAACTCCATACGCTGCCACGGGAAGTCTGGGGAAAGAGGTCTGTTCAAACCAGGTCAGGGAAGCATCATTCACTGCCGATTCCAGAGAGGACAGGGCTTGTTTGAGCCTTAAATATCCTTTCTCTGCTGCTGCTTTGGCCTCGACGAGCCTGTGCCAAAAGGCTGCATTTCCTGCATGCTGTGCTCTTGGGCATCTACTGGATTCTGTTATCCTTGTTGCTGATCTCAGGTTTAATGTGGAATAAGGATTTTTGACATTTACTTGATAAGAGTGAAAGGCTGATCCAGAGCTATATATCTGCATTGCACAGATCCCCAGAAATGGGCATTAATACTGGTTTGTGACAGGAATGCATCAGCCATTAACAGTTTCATGTCAGTCTGTGGTACTATGGTACTGTGATATTAATAATCCAGGATGCACATTAAAATTAAATGAAACCTTATAACTCAACATGAGAGCAGGGCTGGGCTCTTGTGCGAAGTCAAGGTAAATGGATTTTGCGTGTAGGATACCTGAACCATGAAAAGGCAGGCAGCACTTTTATATGACTGTTTTTACCAGGATTGGTGCCTTCTATCCAGCTATGACTGGACTGCCAATTTTGAGAGTTGGGACTCACATCAGAAGTATTTTTTCTCTTGGCTTTTAATATTTTTTAATTGTTTTTATATGTATATATATAAATAATATATTATTTATAATATATTTTATAATTTAATATATCTGATTAAAACACCATTGTTTAATATATTTTGAACGTTTTTTCCTGTCTGTTCTTGATGCTATAAATGATGGCAATTGCAGGGATAAAACAGTATCTGAACTTACGTTTTCCCATGTTTTATATTCTGTGACAGCTATTTCAAATACATTCTGTTTAAACTTTTACCTTGACAAATTTTAAGTGTGTGTTTGACTGCTAGTTTGGTATTATTTCAGATTTAGGTATATAAAAAGGATTAGGTTGTATCATGTTTGCTATATTTTCTAGTTTTAATGATGTCTGTGTTTTGTGACAGCTGATAAAGAATTAATTTCCAATTCAAATTCTCCTCTCTGCCTGAATCTATTAGAGCATGTTAAGGAAATGTTATTCGATGTGTGTTCTCTGAGGCTATAGTCAGATGTCTTTTAAGTGTGTTTTTTCACTTTCTCTTTTTTTTTTTCTTTTTTTGAGCTTTTTTGCTTGTTTGCTGTCTTAATGAAAGTAATTTCAACCCTGCTGTATTCCTTGGTATTTTGAATGTTCTTTACTCTTACAGAGTAAAGCAGGCATTTAGGAGAAAATGGACCTTTTATTCTATTATAGCAGTTACATCCTAGTAGAAATGAGGCCTACTAGTGAATTTGTTAGTAGCTAACTCAAATTGTTACTAGAAAAAAAAAAATGAACAAAGCTTCACAGGATCCCAGACTGGC
This sequence comes from Crypturellus undulatus, assembly GCA_013389825.1. Lineage (NCBI taxonomy): Eukaryota > Metazoa > Chordata > Aves > Tinamiformes > Tinamidae > Crypturellus > Crypturellus undulatus. The sequence continues at coordinate 909,490 of VWPW01084855.1, read as the reverse complement.
TGAGCTTGGCAGGGCCCTCTAGAGATCACCTAGTCCAACCCCCTGCTCCAGCAGGGACGCCCAGAGCACGTGGCACAGGGCGGCATCCAGGCAGGTTGGGAAGATCTCCAGAGGAGGAGACTCCACAAGGAGCCTCTCTGGGCAGCCTGTGCCAGGGCTCTGGCACCCGCACAGGAAAGAAGTTCTTCCTCACGTGGTGATGGAACTGCCTGTGGTTCAGGATGTGGCCGTTGCCTCTTGTCCTGCTCCTGGCCACGGCTGGCTATAGCCCAGCCTGAAACTAGGAATGGGATATGAACCCGACTCCTTGAAAACAGGCTACTTCGTGTTAAGTCTTGATTCAGTTTTATTTTGAAACATTATTCTTACAGAAAAAGAATAATAAATATGATAGTTGGAGGTAAGCAATGAGTTAAGGGTCTTTGCAGTGAACTTACTTTTTCAGATGAGATACTTTCTCTTTCTGCCATGCTTTCTTGATGTAAATCAGGGACCTTGCTATTCATCAGTCATTCTCAGCCTCAGATTATTATTATTAATGTGTGCTTTTTATTTTTTTCATTAGTTCTAAGCAAGTTAGTAAAAAACTGTTGACATGGGAGTTCACTAGTTGGAAATGGTATCATTTAATTGCAGTTCTTGCTGGAAGTAAGAGGTGGTAAACAATAAACAGAGACACTCACAAAACTGTGAGACCTTTAACATATGTCATGTTCCAAGAGAAAGTAAATGCCAGAGTTGTAAAGTTTTTCCCCACATGGCAAAATAAAATCTTGACAATATTCCAGAAATGTTTTGGGGAAACTCGCTATTACTGCAATGATTGTCGCAAGCTGCAGAAAATGTTGTTGATTTGCCTTTGTCTTCTTTTGAATTCACTTAAATAATGATTTTCCTCAAAAAGTTTGTTGCTATTCTGCAATGGAGCAGTTTATCTGAAAACTAATAATAGGAAATAGGAATAATAGGAAATAATAGGAAAAAAAAGATGTAAAAAGAAAAGTAAAATCTTGTAGAATGCATGCCTGTCCTGTATTCTAAAACTATCATGTAATAATTCCAAAGCTATAATATAAAACAAAATAATAGATTACTGTTACTTTTACTTTGATAAATGTAATTAGTATAATAGAATTCTAAATGGAGACAGGTTTGGAAATTGGTATTCTAATCAGCATATTAATTGATTTAGAAATTGGTACTTGCTGTGCTCTCCCAGCTGGTAATTGTTATAGTAACAGGTGTGAAAAAATTCCTAAATTAGGAAGAGGTAATAAGTAAATGTTACGAAACACATAATTTCAAAGTAAAAATGAACCATGCTTCATTGTAATTGTATTAAAATGGAATCTTATAGGGATATTTAATTTTTATTTTTAATAGAAACAGAATGTTGTTGAATCTGATGTGAAGCGGAGGCATCAGTTGATGAGCATTTTTGAATAGGGAAGTATTTCATTGGGGAATATTCTTGTGAAATCTAGATGAATCAGGTTCCTGATCTTTTTTCTCAGCGGAAAATAAAACCAGCTAGTGTTTATTAGCCCACTTAGTCGCATTTATTACTAATGGTATTTACTCTTTTTTTGTGTGTGTGTGTGGGGGGGATGTTTCAAGTATGCAGATGCAGAAAATATGGAGATATTATGGGTACATATTTTATAAATTTTATTATAAAATAATGCATGCATGTATATACAAGTGGCAACCTGTAGATTTTTTTTTCCTCCTTGGAGTTGCACTTTTGTTGGAAGTCTTTATGCTATAAGAAATCATAACAAGAATTTGTTCATTTTTATGAATGATTTAAGAGTTTAGAGCCATTACATGTTTTATTTTAGAATTTTTACCTATGAATTGGACTACTACGGTTAGATACTCTGCTTGGGAATGATTTCCAAAGAGGAAATGTATATTGTAATTCCATTTATAGGTGAAATCAGAGATTGGTACCACATATTACTCAGCTCTGAGGGATCTCTTTAAGCCGCACGATAATGCATTATGCTATGAGATGTAGATTAGAATGAGTTTTTAACCTTTCCGCACTATAATAAAGAAGGCACACCATGTCTACTTAGTGTTTCAAATATGAAAACTATATTGTTTCAGATGAAAATACACTTGGTGTAGCTGGAGAATGACAGCACATACGAAAGGAAAAGGATGTAGGAAGAGTGGGCAACCTCTGAATCAGCTGCAGACCTTAAGTAGAAATGCTTACTAGAAACAAATATTACTTTGGAATAGGCATGAAATTGATTAATTAAAGCTTACTCTGTGTGTGTGTGTGTGTGTGCGTGTGTGTGTGTTTCTTGGACAGATCTACCAGCTTTCATGGATAGTGTCTGTGAAGTTGCCTTGTCCTGCTTGATTGTCATGTACGATTCTCAGCTTTGCTTTAAGTTCTGGTGGGCCGTGCTGGTTGTATGATGCTGGAAATAAGACTGTCCATTGTATAAAACACTGAAGCCAGTGACAGCGTTATTGTGGGTTACAGTAGGGTTGTCCAGACTTCAGACTGTGAGCTGCTGTGGTTTAACCAAAGTGTTGGTGTGTGGGACTATAGCAATGAAGAAACTCCATGAAGATAGGAGTGTGGAGAAAGGAGCCGATGGCTTATAGTCCAGTAATAGTTGACCATACCCAAGAGCAAGTGACAGTCATGTGGTCTATGATCATCGATCATCTTAGGTTGTTCTAGAGATGAGACATACCTCAGGTTGAAAGATGATGTTCAGATTGGTATCTGCTGCTGTGCCCACAGCCACACTTGCAGGCCATGGTGCAAACTCTTCCTTGCAACTTTTCTTAGGCAATAGGAAGAAATAAAAAGAACAAAACTTCAGAATGAGAGTTAGAAAACACTAGACCCAAAGGTAAGAGGAAAGAGAATCTGAAAAATCTGGGAAGTATGCTGAAGACAGAAAGTAGGGGGAAATGACAAAAGGGGGAAGTTCATGGGAAAAAGACGTTCTTTAATAAGGCATAAGTATGTGATAGAAGAGGAGGTTGTGATTCTGGTGTGGTTTTACTTCTTTTGGCATGAGTGTATATTTACATGAAACTTGAATCTTCAGTAGATGGTTAATAAAATTTGCCTGGTCTGTTTAAATAACAACAATACTGAGTTTGACTGCAGTGTATGCGGCTTCCCCTTCTCTCTATCCCCCGCCTTTTTATTTTTATTTTTTTGTGCTGTATGGACTGCAAAATCATTGAGCTTCATTACATAGTCACACTCAACAGTCTTTATCTTTTGTTTTTTCCATGACTGCATTTTGATTGTAAGGAAACTATTACGTTTCAGGGAACATTAAGAGAACACTTTTATTCTTGCACGCTGTGCTTTTTTTTACCTTCTTGCTCGTTTTGTCTTTCACTCAAAAGTCTGGTTTGAGCTTATCAGAGAAATTTCTTAAAAAGTATTATTTTTCATCAAGAAACTTTTGAAAAATGCTTTTGAAATTTTATAGAATAGCCAGTTTGTTGCTAAAACTTAATATTTTTGTCAATCCAAATAATTAACTGTTTTGTTTAGAATTCTTCAAGACAAAAATCTGTTCTGTAAACTTAGCTAAAGATGCATTTAAGACTGCAGAGGTTTCTTTATCATAACTAAATGTTTCTCTATCATAACTTAAAAAAGGTGTTGGAAATACTGTATTATGACTGTATTGATACTCTATTAAGGCTGGAGTATTGGAAACCATGAGTGACTTGTAAGAGGAAGGCAGGGTGAGACTTACTTACATTTTGAGGGCTTTATGTTTTAATTCTGATGTGTGTACTGAGAAATGCGTATGTTGGTTTTGATTAGCAAAAGCGTATTGGTGTAATAAAGCCTTAGGGGAAAGAAATGTTCACAGCATGACTTAACAGCTAGTAAAGCTTAGGTCAGGCTTGCTCTTGTCCAAATTTGAACCGAGCAAATGTAAGAGCTGTCATTTTCAGGCAGTCATTGAGAAATATATGCTGGTAGAAAACACGAATAAAGTCTGCTGAGTTTTGTTGATACACGTTTTTGGAGAGTAGTGTTTTTTGGGGAAGACTCTGAATGTTGAGTTTGCTTTGTTGTTGATGGTAATAAAAATGTTGCTTGGGAGAATTATGTTATGGGAACCCAAGAAAGGAGGTAAGAAAAAGTACTAGAAGGTAAACAAATTTAAAAAGTGATGCTGAGAAGGAGAGTCTGGTTCCTAAAAAGGAAAGATACCTTTTTAGGTTACGTTTCTAATACTTCACTTGAAAATAGCATGCCTGTAAAATACAGTCCTTAACAATTTTACAGTCCTTACAGAAGGAAGGATACTCAACATATGCAACAAATGTAAGCAGTAATAATAAGGAAAATGTAAAGTGCAGCTTTTGTGAACTTTTCTTTCTGGAAAGACCAGGTTCTTCTTGGCAGAAGGTTAATACTTATTAGAAGTGAATCAAAGCATTAGCAAGGAAGGGAAAATTAAGGTGTCAACCACACTGGGCGAAAAGGATTAGATGCAGCCAATTGTATGGTCATTTGGAAGAGTAGATTAGATCCATTTTCGAGTTTCATTAAGTTACTATTAGACTAGTGAAAGATAAAAATGTGCAGTTGTTGACAAATACTTCAGAAGACTTTCAGTGTTAAGGGTTAACTTTTAACCTAGGTAAATTGAAATCTCTAGCAGTTACGTTTTTACCTCATTGGTAAGCAAAAGTCTTGTCAATCTTCAGCCTGGTATTTGACATCTCTCATGTAAAATAAGTTACCAGGGTCTAACTGGCAGTGTCTAACTACTTGCATAGTGGTATTTTTGTCATTTGCTTTAGAGATGTTTACAGTCAGAAAAAGCAGACTGTCATACAGGGTATACCCTCTTTAGCAGTGTTAAATATACTGTTTTGCTCAAAGGACTGGGCAATAAACTTTAAAATCAGGGACCTTTAGATATTTATAGCTGTTTAAAAATGCTTTGCTTTCTGTTGCAATAATTTGCTATTAATATTAAATACTGTACTTGCGTGATCTTTTCGTGAAAATAATTTGTGCAAAAAAATGCATCAGAAGTAATTTCAATATACATTTTTAAAGAGTTCTTGTTACTGATGGCAAAAAAAAAGTGCTAAAGGGAAAGATGCCTGAGGGTATGTTGGATGGGAGAAACCATCCTGCCTGTGATTGTTAGAAATTTCTTGGTAGTATTTTTAACATTGTCAGTATATCTCCCTTAGGTGCCTTAGGGAAGCCAGTGTTTACTTCCTATGAAGCTCTGATATGGTAATCCAGAAACATCTTCCAAATAACTATTGGCTTTACTGCTCCAAAATAATGCAGTCTCTTGTAGTTTGGGAAAAAGATAATTATTGATGGGATGGTGAGGTCTCCCCTGTCTTTGGGCCAAAGACAGGAGAGAGCTTTTGTGAGCTAAAGAGGCCTCTTTATAGTTCAGAAAATTTAAGTACGTGTGTCCACACATCTAGGTAAGTGATTTCTAAGGTTGGTCTTAAATAAAATACGTACTTCTATAGTCTGAGATATAGATTTAAATACAGATATTTCAATCACTGTATTCTTCAGTTTTAACAAATTCCACTTGCTGAAAGTATTTAAATGCAATGAAAAATTTTATGTGGAAACAAAGATGTTAAATCTCTCCCTAAAAGCAGTATTAATGCGGAAAATGCGTTAATTAGTTATGCTTTCCTAGTTCTATACATGTAACTGGAGTGCCTGAATTAATATCCTTAGTTCCCTACAGAGGCAGTAGAACCTCTGGAGAGCAGTTTAGAGTATTTAAGAGCTGAAATTGTTAATCCAGGCACCTGAATAAGATCTTGTAAAGCCTGCAAATTTAACTTTTAAAACAGAGGTGGATCTACATCCATCTAAATCTTTTTTTTGGGGGGGATAGAGGGGAAAGGGGTAGAGGGGTAGGAAAGGGAGCCCTCTATGGTTCCTGGGATACATATTTTGCATTTTTTATTTATTTGTTAGATATGACATCAAATTGTCAACTTAGTCTAGTAAAATTTCCTAAGATTGTCTTGTATAAATTCTCACTAAAAGAAGGCTTGGCACAGGGCTTAACCTCAATGTGCTGGGTAGCTGTACTAGTCCTCTGTCTTTCAGTAGTCCTACCGCTAAAATAGTGGAGAGTTTAGCTAGATTTAAGATTGAATAGCCTCCTGAAGCCTGAAATGTCCTAACTTCTGGGATTTCTGGAGAGAGTTCACTTTTCTTTTTGTCATAGGTTACTCAGAGTAGTACTTGGTAGTCCAGGGAGGGACCAGAAACGGATTTGGTATGCCACATTTTTTAACATGTCAAAGAAATACAGCTAAGAAAAATGCCTCTAATTTTTTATTCCGTCATTCATCCTCTCTCTTTGCTATGCAGATTGTTTGTGAGCTTAAACACTTTCTTGCACATGATTCAGCAATCAGAGTTTAGTGATGCTATAGCACTGGAGATTTTCACAGAGTAGATTTTCTTCCTTTGCCATGATCTCTCCCATGCTGTGAGTTTCCAGACAATTATTTTATTTAGATAGGATTAAAAGCTTTCAGGAGGTGACAGAATAGATGTGGAGGAGCTGCAAAGCTGAACTGTGGAAGTCTTGTACATCCTGACGGCGTTGGATGTGCTGTGCATGTGCTCATCACCTGGCCAGTGACCATGGTAAGCGTAATGTCTGTGAGCACTGGGCACCCTGTCCGTGCACCGTGTCCATGCACGTGCGCATACCTTTCCGTTTGGCAAACTGCAGTTAGAAACGTAGTAAAATTGTTTTTGCAATATACTATAACAGTAACTTGAAATCAATTAACAGAGTAAAATGCTACTCTGTATGTTTTCATGTTGTGAACGACATGTTATAAAGCCAGGAGCTCATTTTCAATGAGCTGAAGCTTTACCTGTAATCAACAGGGAATCAACGCAGAAGTTACTTACATAAAAGGTTAGTATTATTTGTTAAGACCTTCCTTCAGCTCATGCAAGTCAGCTCAGCAGTTATGATGTCTTACATTTTCATTGAGCTTTACTGTGAGATTAGCACAGTAATTTGCAGTCTTATCCCGACTGTTTCTGTAAGTAGGTCTTGTCAAGAGGAACATACCATAGTGATGAAAACAAATCAAATGTGTCTTCAGTGTTTCACAGACAGGTGCTTGTAAGATGTCAGCCTTGGATTTTGAAACAATCCAAGTATTTTGACTTGCCTGCATATCAGCAAGAAAATGCTCTGTACTTCATTACATAAATGGCTTAATAATGAGGAGACTAAAATTGAACTGTTACAGTTTAGTGAGATTGATGTAGATCATTCGGTCATTTTGATACTGACCAAGAAACTGTGTTTAAAAGAACAGCAAGGTTAAAAAAAATAAGTACTGAGAAATTAATCTGTCAAAAACAGGGCGTCAGTTAAATTCCAGTTCACCTCTATTGTGCTAATATGTTATGATGTAATGTGTGTATATATATATATATATATATATTGTTTTTTTCACAGGACCTTCCTTCATTACCTAAATCCCTTTATTCAGTTCCACTCATTTAATTTATAAGCTAAGCTCACTGAAACTTACTGAAACCTTGCACCAAAAATTCAATCCTTGATGTTCTGATAGTGCTTTAATCATTGCATCTGTAAATATCATAAGCATTAATTTCACATCCCTATACTCCTGTGAATTAGTTGATATTATTAACTACATTTTACTGCTGGGAAATCTAAATTCAACAGGTAACATTGCTGAAATTAATTGCTAATTTAAGGTCTCCAATTTGAGATGCCGTTGACTTGTTTTAACAGAGTTTTAGTATATTTTTTTAGTGCTTTCAAGAGAGCCAAAATGTCTCCCTTTTGCAGGATGTTTAAAATTCTTTTCAGTGGATCTGGAGTCAGTACTCCAATAGTGAACAACCACTGCCACTTTTCTTCCTGTTTCCCTACCTGTTCTTTCCCCTAGACTTTTCCTCCTTCCCTCCTCCCTTATCCAAATCCTGTTTTTCCACCTTGTTCCTGTTCCTCCTGGCTTTCATACCTCTCTCGTGTGTACTTCCCTGCCTGTTGTGCTCTTCTTTCCCTTCCAACTCGCTGTAACTTGCAGCTCCATTCTGTCCCCTGCCATGCATCCTTATCCTGTTGCTTCCGTCTGTACTGCAAAACATACTGCTGTGTAGTCCCAAGTGAATCTTGAGGAGTGTTTCTATACAAAAGGGGTGCTGCTGACAAGATTTAGACCATACATGATTTGCTGGTATGTAGAAGGGTTTATAAAGAAATATATATATATATAAAATGCAGCAAAAGTCATGAGAATTCAAACCTTGTATGGACAAAGCCTCCTCTTCCTTCATTCAAAAATATTATGGATTCTTACCCAGATCCTTCTACTGAGTGTATGCAGCATGATGAAACTTTACTTTCACCCGAACTTCTTGCAGTGGCTTCATCAGAGAGATCCTGTTATGTTGGACTCCGATGAGTAATTTTGTTACATTGTGGAACTTTTCACAATCCTGGTTGGTCCTAAAGTCCTGCGTGACTTCTTTTGCTTTAAAATCCTTTCTAGTATGACAGTGCTAAGAACTTTCTCTAACAGAACTAGGATACTACTCCCTTTGGAGCTAGTTACAGTAGTGTGGTAGATCTCACAGGAGACAGGCAAGAACAGTGTATGTGTATCCCCAGAGCACAGCTCGCTGTGACTAATTATACCTTTTGAGAGACTTCTCCCCTGTGGTATTTTGAGGCTTGAGACACTAAATTTGGAACTGAAGTCCTTCAACTTTTGCTTTGTCTACTTTTGTTTTGTTTGCTTTTGTCTACTTTTTGTTTTGGTACCTGAAGTCCACAGTTTCCTTTTACCCTAATTGTGATACTGTGTTGTAAATTTGAGTTGAAATATCACTTACTGGGACCTAGGGATGAACCAAAATAGATTTGCTGTCATGTTATTCAAAACAGAATGCAGCTAAACTGAAAACACAGAAATAAATTGAATGTACCAAATGTCAGATGGCTTATTTTTGGGATGTGTGGTTCTCACATAATGATTTCCAGTGCTGAGAGCAGTGCTGTAGTCAAAGTAGATGCTATTAAACAATTGTATTTCATATGCTTTCTAATTTTATAAAAATCTCAGTGTAAGTCAGCATAGAAAGGGAAAGTGATTAAAGAAAATACTTAAACAAAGCTGACTTTACTCAGATGCAGTAACTCATTGATTTCTGTGATTCTGTTGCGCTGCCTCTGTCAGTCTCACGAGCCTGGAGATGTCCCAGCAGTTTGGCTCGGGTCACTTGTTGTCCTGTGGGGGACAAGGGAGCACTGACTGTTGACTCCTCGTGCCATGTTTGGGTTTCTTCTAGTCCCATATTTTGTTTTCTCCAAGATGGTTTAGTGTGTTTTCCTTATATTTTATGCATAATCACAAATTTAATTTCTATCACACTGTTGTTCCTTCTGTATAGTGGCCCTAACTGTTGTGCTTGGCCTTGGTGCAGTTGCCACTACACCCAGCACCTGCTTATTTGATGCTGCTGTTTGTATTCTTGATTAGAATTATGTCTATTTTGACTAATGGCATAGACTTTTTTTTAAAAAATCCTCTATTCCTCTGGTGCATTCACACATCCTGTTGTCATTTGCACTGCTTCCATAAGAACAAAATACTACTTTTGCAGAGCTGTATGATAGATCCAGAATATGAGACAAATCAGGATTCAGTAAGCCAATGGCAATTGCATAAACATGTAGTACGATATAGGAAGTGAGACCTACATTGATCTTGTATTACAAAGACATATGCTGAAAGACAGACAAAGTAAAATTCAATTTTTTTTTCTGAGAAATGATTTATTTTAGCAAGGTCATCTATTAATGTACCTATAATTTCTGTTAATGTAGTTTGTTAATTGTTATTATTCAAACCACTGTTAGTGGAGAACACTTATACCTGGTTGCATATATTTATAATTACATTTTATTTATGTCTGATTTGTTTGTGTAATTATTGGTTTCTCTCATCACATAACTCTGATTTAGTGAAGTCTGAGTCATGTCATTGTCTGTACTACAGCTTAAAACAGTATTGTATTAAAAATCAAGGACATGCCTGTGATGTTTAAATAGTTATATAAGCATCACATTTTCCAGTTGCTGGAGTTTGAGAAGGTTATTGTCATATCTAGATAGGATATCTCTAGAGTTACATTAGAAGCAAGAATTTAATTTTGAATGGTGCCTACTGTATTTTGCATTTAAAAAGACCATTGACAATTCTGATTTTTAAAAATGATTAGTATTAATTTGGTGAAGAGATCTGAACAGTGGAAGTACAAAAAGTGTTTATTTCAATGGAAGTGAAAAATTGCTGTCAGTTTAAAATGACTAGGTAGTACAATGTCTTTGTATATAGCAAGTTTCTTTCCTCTAAACAGATTCATTGGCCAGTTTAAAGTGACATGATGGAATCAGCATTGTAATCATTAGAAAGAAATTAAAAAGGCATAGCCTAAAAATTTAGCAAAAATACTTGTTGATCAAAAATAAGATGATGAATTAAATAGTCACTTTTAAATTAAAATGTAAATATTACAGACCTAAAAGCACTGTCTGGTTTTGTGGAAATTACTGTTCATGTAACTGATATTTTCAGTGAAATTTACTGTGCTGCTCCCTTACATTAAGACAGAGTACTATGACTGAGGGTGAACAGAAAGTAATCAGGTGGCCAAAGACCGATGAAATAAGATTGTGTAAAATATAGATACATAAATCTTTGTCCTGGGATATACCATCAAATACAGAAGTGAGAAAAAGCAAAAAATATCCAAGTAGATATTCTGTAGATACAGCCACATATATTCATTTACAGTACATGATTAATCATTGATTTGGTGTTTTATCTCATTTTTGTGGAAAGTTTTGAAAAATGCTTTACTATAGATTCAGTGCTGCAGTCCTTGGTTTAGGAACATTTAGAAATGCATGATGTGGTGGGCGCCTCGAAAAGGTGGGCTGAGCAGAAGTTCATACTGTCATAAAACTTGCCTTGCAGATTGTGCTGTCTTGTGAACTACTGTGTGTGCTCTGAAAGGGAGTACTGAGCCTTTTGTAGAGAAACTGTTACAAAGAACTCTGGTGATTTGCCCTTTCCTTGTGACTATACATCTTTAAACATAGCTTTAGTTGAGCTTTGTGTTCTTCCCATTATGTGCAGCCATGAGTCTTTTAAAAAAAGATATGAATGATACTGCTGGTGGAAGTGATGTGTCAAGTCTGCTTCTCTAAGAAGAACCCTCACAAAAACTGCTCCTGCACCATCCTTGTTTAATAAACCAAATCCTCAGTGCAAATGACGGTAATGGTAGATTCTAGCTCCTCACACCTTAACAGTTTTCAAAAGAAAACTAATTAATAAAAAAGTCAGTGACCCATCCACTTCCTTAAACTGGAGAGGCAGGGGAATTGTTTTTGTTGTTGTTTTGCAAAGCAAGGTTTGAGCGTTTTCATGTAGCAACAGTAAGTATGAAATGTAGCAATGCTGTTATCCTTCTGCAGCAGTGGGTTTCACAGAAATACTGCCTGAAACTGACATTAATATAAAAAAAAAGATATCAGATTTTTCATCAGAATGCTTTAAAATGCTTTGTGTGATTTTCTGCTTATGATTAAGCCACAACCTTCTGTGTCCTGTACTTTTGGGTGTTGTTTTGCCAGTGATGTTTCTGTTTTAGGACTAGAATTTTGCCATGTTAAATGCTGAGAACAAACTAACATATTACTCTAATGACAACCATTTTTAAACTGGGTTATTTTTTAGAGATACACTTTAGAAGTTCTTTTTCTCCCTGCCAGATTTTCTACTTTGTGTTTCATCTCAAGAGTTTTGTATTTCATATATGTATTAGGATGAAACAAACAGTGATTTGCAGTCTAACATAAATGTAGTGAACTGCAAGCAGTATATCCTGTTCATAATAAAATATTTTTTGTGCATAAATAGAAATCGTTTTATACAAGGTGAATGGGTTCCAAGATTTAAAACTGACCTCATAAGTCAATGGTATTAGCAAACAAAAGCCTGCTATAGTCTGAGATAAAGGCCATCAGTAATCTTCCTATCCTAGCATTTCTCCAGCAGTATTTCATTATGGATGCCTTATACCTGTGCCATGAGAAAATCCCTATCTCCTATATAAGATCAACTCTTAATTACTCCACTGTGCGATAGTGCTTATTATAAGATATGAGAACTGTCTGGATAAGAGAGGCTTTCTTCAGTTTGTGTTTGGACTTCTACCCACTTGAGACAAATTTATACTCTGTGGCTATGTTTGCTTTTAGAAAATGAGACAATTTTAATCGTGGTTGTAAACACAGTAGCTCAGCTGGGGTTTGCTTCTGAAAATCATTTCTAGGTCAGCTGCTTAGTTCAGGCAGCCTTCTAAATATCTTTTTCTAACTAGTGAGTTTTACAAAGTTTACAGATACATTTCCTGCAGCTAAGCAAAGAAAATGAGAATCTATTTTTTTTCTGTATTTGGATTTTTTTTAATTTACTTTATAAGTACTTTGTGTTTTCAAATGTATTTGTATTTGATTCCATTTAAATGCATTTTAATTTTGCTTCATTGTTTGCTCTACTGATCCACACTTGAAACAAGACGACCTTTCTACATTTTGCGCTTTCTACCATTTGCACTTTCTAAAGAAACACATGGAGCAAATATTTCAGTATTTTCAAAGAATAAATCACAAATAGCAGAAATTGAGCAGACGTTTACTTTCAGAGTGGTAGAGTAGACCTTGAACTTTGGGCTGCATGTCTTTACTTACAGTGTGCTAAATGTTGTACTCTTTTCCCTGTGTCTCCGTAGGGATTTAGTTTGTTTAAATACATGTATGTTCTTAGACTAGAAGGGGCTTAGGAGGAGTGTGAGAGTAGATCAGTGTCCTCCGTTCCTGAGACATCTTAACTGGGCCCCCTGCTTTGTGCCTCACAGCACCATCTCCTTCCCGCAAGACAAAACTGCTGGAAGCTGTCCCCTTGCTCTGCTTCTCCTTTTCCTTTTTTTTTTTCTGTAGGAAATATTATCCTCTTAATACAATACACGCAAATCTCAAGGATTAAATTAATTACTTCCATAATTCAGCTTTGAAAGTAGAGGTGTCACGTGAAGAGGAGGATGGTAAGAGCCCGAACTCTGGGAACCTGCTAGAGGGTCCGCGTTTGTTGTGGACACCCGTGCGGGAGCGTCCCCCACCTTGGCCGTGCTGGAGGCTGAGCAAAACCCTGGCGCCGCGGGCTGATACCTGCGCTGAGCCTGGGTGCCTGCGGGCGCCTTCGCTGTCTTCACGCGGCTCCGTGGAGGAAAATTCTTTCCGGTTTCAGAGTTTGTACTGTGGAGGCTCAAATATCTGTCTCTCTTATTCCAAAATGAGGAGAATTTCTTAGTTGTACAGAATCTTTGTCTCGATAAAGTGCTATTGAAAGCTCATCTCTTGTGACAGAATTTCTTGATGGTGAATATTAGTGTGGATTCCTTCTTTCAAGGGATCTGCATAATTTGGAAGCGAGGGGAAGAAGTCTTTTCTGGACGTTTTTCTATTCAAAACATCACATTTTAAACTTCTGTTTTATGGATTTTGCTATCGCATTAATCTGAGATATGATACTTTGACTGTATTTGGAACTTCGTGTGTATGAAAGTGTCTTCCTTGCCTACAAAGAAGGGCATGAGTTAATTTAGGGATCTTGGAGACAAGAGTGTCTTTCTTTGAGGAGTAGCTATTTTTGCGTGGTCAGCACTCCAGCACTTAAATCCTCATGGCAGTGCTGAGGCCGCACTGCAAACAAAACCTTGTCCGGTCTGGTGTTCAGCTCTTCTGATTAACAGTGAAGAGGTCCAGGAAGGTATTTTCTTGAATCTTTTACTGTGCGCTGCTGAGTGGTGTTCAGCCTGTAGATCTGTTCACAGCCCTTTCTGGACATGGCAGCAGGACCAGCAGTTGTCCTTGTGCGGCCTGTAGGTTATCAGGTGCTTGTTCCCAGTTCACTAAATTTAACTTACTTGCTACTGTCAGGCAGGCTTTAAAGTGGCTGTCAAACAAATTACTCTTCCATTGTTTTCATACTGGCATTCTCAAATGGAGCTGTAATGTTTCCGTGCACTCTAACCAATATGCTTTTATATCTTAAAAGTAGTACTTGTTGAAGAAACTGATTAAAGCAAACATGGCATTTTATGTTTATTATTCAGAGAGAAGTTCAGTGCAGTATGGCAGTAATAAATAGCTATGAAACATTACTATTCATATGCCAGGCATTATGGAGAGAGTTTTGCTGTGCTTTGTAATTACAGGCTTATTTAAACTAAAGGCTATTTCAAATAAGTTAGTGACCAACACAGAGAGAAACCTTTTAAAAAGCTTTTATTTTTTGTGTGTATGAGCTAATCTGGTAAATAATTTGGACATTGCCTTCTTTTCTGTTGTTCTTTCAAAACATGGGCTTACGTCAGTGCTTGTGTGGGACTTGTAAAAATAAATGTGTCCCGGGGAAGCAGCCTTCGGAGAGGCCTTGAGTGCATGTGTGTGCGTGTGTGTGAACACGGCCGGAGCTCGGACCTGCCGGTGCTCCAGGGAGCTCACAGGGAGCCCAAAGGGAAGCGGCGCTCGCCGAGAGCTGGGCAGAATCGAGCTCTGACTCTCTCTGAGCTCCATCTCCAGCTCTAACGACATCTGTAGCCCTGTTTTACACCACTGCAGGATGTCCTGAATTTGACTTAAGCACTCATTGGTCTTGACTAAGTTTAGATGATGCTGAAGTCCATTATAGAACACAATTCAACTAATATATTAAGTTGTTAGCACGTTTTATTTGGAAAAAAAAATACACATTTAAAAATAAATTATTCAATACAAATGGATTTTATTGCTAAAGCTTCTGATTTTCTTTTCTTTGTTGAATGAGTTTTACTGCATTTAGACTTCTGCCTGATCTAGTGGGGCTGAGTAATGCTATAAAGTAGTTGAGGGTACACTGTTGTGCAGATACTTAAGCTGCTAGAAACTGCACTGCTGAAGTCAATCCTAAGGATTGATTCAGCTTTAAAGTATATAACATGTATCAGCGGCAGATAATGGAACCTTTTAAGAGTTTGGAATGATGCAACAAGGAAAGTGGCAGTAAATATATAGCATTATGTTATCTCTAAGGAGTTTAGTATCAGGTTTCTGTAAGTATTTCTGTGGATAAAACTGCACGATCATATTAATTATCCCAAGATTTCTGTGGCTTCTTTTGTCTTCAGTATTGTTTCAAGAAACCTTTTCCCAAACTCTCTCAATTTTTAGATGGAAAAGATGATTAAATCTGTAATAAAATATCCATGTATACCATACATGGATACCTTTAATACCTTAAAATTATTAAAATGGAGATGCTGAGTCTCTGTGCCACTTTTCCGTGTGAGGAAGAGGCCAGCTGGGTTTCTCCACCCGTGGGAGAATCCTTGCGTGACCCAGAGGCGCTGCAACGCGTGGGAGACTGGGTGCTAAGACAGTGTGGGAAGGCACCGGGACTCTCCGTTTAGAGGTGCCTTTCAGCGAACAGCTCCGCAAAGTTGTGTCCTAACAAAAAGAAACAGCGTTAAGGGTACAGTGTATTTTGAGCTGTCCTTCAGGTAGTGAGAGAGGGGAAATAAATAGGAAATAGTGATAATTGACTTAGTAACAACTGCAGACTAGAACTACGGCGAGTGTGTTATTACTGTTTTTCCTTGCCTGTGGAGTATCTTGTGATTGATGATTTTTCCAGCTTAATTAAGATTATAATACTATAAAGTGGAAAAAATATATATCTAATGCATCTTGCAAAGAATGCTAGATGAACTCTCCCCAGCTTTTTTTTCACAGAAATTTATGTAAGTTGTAAACAAATTGTAATGTAAAGCAATTGCTATGGCTATGAGATATATTAGGTAAAATGAAAATAGGCTTGATTTTAAATAAAATGCACATAAATACAAGCTACAGAAAGTAATTCCATTAGAAGAAAACATTTTAAATTGGGAAATGGTAGGTGTTCTTTTCCATTTATCAGCAATGTGAGTCTGTGCCCTGCAGCACTGCGGGTGAAACCTGTCGCTGCAGCCTAAAGCTGCAGAGCTGTGGGTCTGGGGACGCTGCGTGGACGCTGAAGGCACTGACAGGGCTGAAGTGGCTGCTGGACAGCGGTTCCCTCGAATGGTGTAATTCAGCTTGCTTGGTCTCCCTTTCCGTTTCTGCTCTGGGACGGGGTGATCTTCACAGAGCAACGTGCTAACCAAAAGGGGTGGATTTGAAGGTTTCTTTAATGACAGCGTTTTTTTTCCCCTGAGAGCAGGTGATTGGGAGGTGACAGCAGGAGATGCACCTGTGTGTGGGGTTGCTGCAGTGGGCTAGGCTCCTCCAGGGCTCCCTTACAAATGTTGCCTCATCTTTAGTGCCTCATCCCTTCTCCTAATTTATTTATCTACCTAATTTATTTATCTAATTTATTTATCCCCCTATTTATCTGGGACAAGAATCTCCCTGTAATTTAAGATCTATGTAAATAGCAAGTTTCTGTATCGTGTATGTTAGAAGCTGTGGATTTGGAAAATTATATGATAGAGTAAACTGGTGGCAAAATTAGTAAAATTTATCAATTTCCCTGTGAAGTTAATCCTCCTTATTTGTACGAAAATTTGCAGTTTTCTTTTGGATGATGCGCATCAGTATATACAGTATTTAACAGACTAAACTGTGTCCTTACCTCACACCTTAATATAAAGAGTGATGCTTAGTGATACCTAGTTCTGTGTTTTCTTTACAAAATGTGCTTGGCTGTGTGTTCAGTTCTCTCATCCATGCTCAAGACTAGAACTGTTTTTAAAGCTGTTGAACATTTGTGAAGAATCCCATGTGGCTTTCAAAGATCAAACAAATTGCCCTGTGAAAATACTGTGATATAGCTCATTTTCTAATCCTAATTCTTGAGAAAAAGACTAGTTCACACCTGGTCTAGCAAATGTCAACATTGATAAAAACTTTCTTTCCATGTTTTAAGAAACCTACATATGTTCCTTTTTACATAGTAGATAGAAAGTTGATTCCCATCTGTTCCTATCTGTCATGGCCAAATGTAAAATCTGTTTGGACTGATGGTACTTGCTCAGCCAGGCTAAAATGAGTGAAAAAGGTGCAGTTGGTAGGTGTTAAAAGGCTTTCTACTAGTTACATTCTTTCATTAGGTAAGCTAATGTGAAGCAAAAACTTGTTGTTCTCAAGACCAAATGGATCTGTTTCTCTGCTGATCTATCTAACAGTAGCTGTGCTTAACATCAACAGAAGCTGCATGTTTCTGATTCTCTTTACCTCAGGCTTTTTAAGGGAGGAGGGTTTGCCACTTGCTCATTTATAGCATCATTTACAATGTTTTGAACACACACGCATGGAAACTGCCTTGCACATTGCTGCTTGGGAGCGCCATGCCTGCCGATGCCTGCAGTGGTTTCCTCATAGATACCTGATGACTGCAGACCCATCACTGCTCCTCGTGATGCATTCAGCCTACTAACGCCTATGCTTTTTTTCCTTTTTCTTTCACCCAAAAGCTCATTCGATGCCGTCCCTTTGGAGCCTTGCCAGCGCCGGTGTGTTTGCTCTAAGATTTGCAGCGGGTGTTATCGGTGCTCAGGGCCCTCGGCTGCTCTGCCCCTTTGCCATCCAGGTCTGTTAGCAGCAGAGTTAACACAGCGGGTATTTCCCTTTGCCGCTGCTTACATCGCTGTATCTTCTGGCGGAGGTGGAGGTGCGCTGGTCGTGACGATGGCAGCGACGTTCTGCGCTGGAAAGGTTTGTGTAGAAACAGCACAGGCGATTCCTGCGAGGCTGTTGGATAATCCTTCTGCGGCCCGTGTCGTGGTTGCCAGGGAGGATTGGACACGGCCTCTTCCATGGCTCTCGACAACGCTCTTGTCAACAGCGCTTAACGGGATAAGGAGAGAGCTGAAGGGCCGAGCCAGGCGCCGCCTCCCACCAAAAGCCACGGGTTTCGTCCTGTTGAACACATTTATTTCATGTTTTAAAAAAAAAAAAGGTATCTTTCTTTAGTGATGTTTTTAGGGAAAGAAGCTGTAAAAGCCCTATGCTTTCCATAATAAAGGCCATCTTTTAGAAGCAGGGCGATTTTAGAATTTTCACAAAATGAAGGATCATCAGAAAATAACTGGTTTTATAGAAAAAAAGAAAAAAGCCCCATGATATTTAGCTTTTTAGCACTCTTAGATGATTGTACTTGTGGAAAATTACAGTTCAACCCACTCTGAAGCATTAGCAAAGAAAAAGGGACAAGTCCATTTAAGATGCATGTATTTTATAAACTTCAAGAATTTGAAACAAAAAAAAACAGTAAAATAAAACAGTAAACATTAACATGGATAAAATGTTCCAAATAATGGAACAATACTAATGTTAAAAGCAGAGGTAATGCCAAAGATTGAATTTTCCCATCACATTAATTTGAACATATTAATAAACTTACTACTTTTTGGGGGGGTGGAGGGGGAGAATTAAGACTGGAATAATTTCCATATACATCCTTTGCCATTAATCACTTTTATATTGACTTAATAACTGATAATGAAATATTTATTTTCACTAAGTGTGATATCAGATAATATTGTGAGTCAGTAGGTTAGTGTTTTCTAAAAACCTTACAAAATAACTACTTTTTTGCAGGACAGACAGCAAACTGTCAGTTGCAATCTCTGAAATGTCTTTTCCAGCTTGCCAGGAATCTGGAATGTGGCTTGTAATATGGCTGTTAGTAACCATTCTTTTAACATTATGTCTACAACATTTACCAATATTTTTTAACCGGTAACAGTAATATGCAAAATATGAGGCCAAACAGCTCACTGGCACAGTGTCCTTGTGCTTATAGAATTTGTTTCCCTCTTCTCAGGCCATGTCATTTATACTGTTTACACAGTTTTGAGCTTTTGCATTTAGTCTGTGTTTAATCTTAAAACAAATGTTTAAGAGTCAACCTTAACAAACATTAAAAATTATATTGTCATGGTGATTATTTAGCTGTGAATATCCCGTTGCTGCAGTGCTTCAGAATCCCTGTATCTGCTGTTTGGAGTTTTGCTATATTATGTTGCTGCTGGGATGCTGAGACTCAGATAAGCCTGAACCCTTGGAGAATTCACTGATATTTGAATCACAGCAGCTTTACTGATTAGTAAAGCCCCACTATGTTTCATTTTGGAATCTGTCTGTTCCTAAATGTCTCTGTCATATTTACATTAAAAATATGTTATACTACAGCTCTGCTGCTTTTGGCATTGGTTCTTACTATAGTGGGGATTCAGGATACACCTTTTTTTCTGTAGGGACAAGTGCATTAGAGCAAAAGCAGTTCTGTGGATACCATAGTTCATTACTAAGGTACAACAGATTCTGTGGGAAAACAATGCAGCTTTATGTACATTTTTGTTCTAGGTACTGTATGCATTACATTTGAGCATTTTTGCTTGTAATATATGTCTCAACAGCAGCGTGTATATTAGATTATAGCATGCGTTAACATATGTATACATTTAAGTGAAAGTATGTTTCTGTAATTTTAACATCTCTGAAAAATGAATGCTTGTTTTCTTCACCAGTTTCTGAGTAATGTTAAAGCTTATGTTATGTTACCTCTTCATTGCTTTACATGTATATTTATTTTTAAACCCGTCCTTCTTCATGGAAGCTAGTACAAGCATGATACAATCAGCTGCATTTCTTTCTGCCTGTGTAATTGCATGAAAGTTTCTGATCTAAGGTATAAAAAAAAACTTTTGCTTGAAAATAGTGAATGTTATTAGCTGCAATGTTACACGGTATTTTTTGTCCTGTAAATCGCTTTCAAGTGAGCTATTCTCAAGTTCAGTAGTGAGAGAAGGAACGCTATTTCCTCTGTATTTCTTATGGTCATTTTCAGTTTTCTGAATCTGTTGAGTTTGGCTTTCAGAGTCACTGTGCTTTGAAAAATACTTAGGCTGTAAAAACTCATGAATGTTGGGCATAAAATTGCTCTTAGTGAGATTGCTGTGAAACGAGAAGAATATTAACTTTAGTTTGAGCTGCTACATATTGTTTAAAGGAGCCTGGAATTTCCATGTGAAACATCTCTGACCATAAAAGGGAATATATACCCACATTTGGACCCCAGAAAGAGACACAGTGAATTGCTATGTGTGAGAAGCCTGGTTTATGATAATTGTTTGTTCTCCAGAAACCCATTCAGCAAATATCGTGAAGCTGAAGCCAGGAGGAAGTGCTGTGTACAAAGCTTATGGCTGGGGGAAAGGTTTGCATTATTTTTATTATTTTCCGCACACATTCCCCAATCCTGGTCCGGTGTTTTCCCAGCGCTTGTGGAGTAGCTGGATGCTACCGAGGGCCGCAGCCACCAACAATGGAGGAGATTCCCATTCCCTGCTGGTGCCTGCAGCACCAGCAGTGGAGGAGATTCCCATTCCCTGCTGGGCGCTGCAGGCACCAGCAGTGGAGGAGATTCCCGCTGTTCCCTGCGTGCGCCTCTGTCTGTGCTTGCAGCCCCTCTGCTGCCGCTGGGTCCCGCGCTGCGGGAAGGCCTCTGCTTGGGCGCAGGGCAGCCTGGCCAGCCGCTGCGATCGCAGCTGCGCACAGACAAGCGCGAGCTGCTCTGTAGGGCACTCGGCTTTGTTAGCCCAGCTTTCCCGGGATACCTTTGCCCCAGCAGAGTACGGGGAGGTGTGCAGTAGTTTTGTACGGGACCTTCTAGCTAAAGTTTCTTAATGCTGCTCTTCTCCCTATCCCCGCCACCTCCATGGCTCTCTGCTGCAACAGCGGTTCCTTTATCTTCGCTGGTATTGTTTCGCCCCATTGTGCATGACCCTGTTTTGCGGATCCTGTCTGCAGAGAGGGATGCGCAGGTGAAGCCAGCGTGGGGCGGCCTCCGGGCTGAGCCTCCCTGGCGGCCAGAGGTGCCCGTTCCCGACTCTGGAGGCGCATCCAGGTCCTAGAAACCGGGCCTACAGCCAGATCGGAAGCTAGCACATACCAAATCCTTGAAGTAATCACCTTTTCATGGGATTCTCTGCCTCAAATTGGATGCTATTAATGGTTTTGGTGATAGCTGTTATTCTCGAGACTTTTTTTTGCCCAATTTGTTTTCAAATAGCAGGGAGCCCCAAAACATTACTTTGAATAACGTAAGGTCTAACAGGAGGATTAAATCTGTCAGGGAAAGCTGCTGTTCTCAACAGCCAGCCTGCTTCTAGTGTATGGCACAGTACTTATTCTGAGTATAGAGTCAAACTGTATAGTCCTTAGAATGAGAGCGCATTATGCTTGCCATAATGTTGTATGTAAAAAGTAGGTGAAGAAAGGATAGTCATACTTAATCATTTTGTATAGGAGAAAAAAATGTGCCTAAGATCATATATCATTGCTTTCTAATATACTGTAGCCTCCTTCAGATGCATATTAACCAATACATTTAAGCAGCTAAAGTTTCCCTGTGATCAGCACTGACAGGTTTTAAATTAGTCCAGGAGAAATCCTCAATCCTGTTGCTTAGAGGTCAAGCGAAATATTTTGGCTGGGCTTGCCAAGCTAAAAACATCATAGCTCTGCTATCCTATTCAGTACATTCTGTTGCTCTTACATTTTATTATGGTCATTGTGCGGAAAAGTATTTTCCTATTTTCCCCTCTGCAAAAAATATGAAACTCATGAAATTTACGGGTATGTCAAACACACAGTCTTGGTTTTACTCCTGAATAGAACCAGTCTTTTGTTTGTCCTCTATTACTAACAGTGAAGTTTTAAAAATTAAAATTAATAATGAATGAATCATTAATTAAATGTTTAAATGTCATAACAGAGCATGAAAATTCACTAGCCATTTTTAAATCATAACCACTACTGGGGTCAGTTTTTTTTAAAGCCGTATGAAAGTTATCCCTTCAAGTTTATTTTTATTGTTTTCAGGCTATGTTGTAAGCAAGTCATGTGATGTAGATGGAGTAGCCAACAATTTTGTGTATTTCACAGAACAAACCAGGTTGGAAGGGACTATCTGCAGGCTCAGGCTTAGCCATGTGGTCAAATCAGGTTACTCGGGCTTTACCCAGAACAGGGCTTGAGGACTTGACACCCACTGATCTTCCTTTCCTCACAAATCCAGTTATCTTATCACAGGCAGCAATCAGGCTGGTGAGGCAGGATTACCAAGGACTAAGGGATTACCATGCTGACTGTCCCCCGTCACCTTCTTCCCCTTCATGTGTCTCCATGAAAGGTACTCCAACACTCTACATAATTTTCACTGGGATTAAGAGCCAGCTAACTGATCTTATCTCAGATCATATTCGTGGCAATTTTTGAAGATTCATTTTTTTCCAGCCCTCAGGAACCTGCTTTGCCTGATCTCTGCAACCTTCAAAGATAACAGACTACACTACGGTATTGGCCGGCTCTCGGTGCCTGCACATGCTGTTCACATCCTTCCTTTTGACACTGGGGCTCAGCCCTGAGAGAGTGTTTAGCGAAGCCAGTCCCTGACACACGCACTCATGTGTTCCCGAGTGTTGGGATGAACTGTCCTTGCACTTAGAGAGGGGAGGATCTATTCCTGATCACTACATCTCCAAATTCTTATTTCTGAATTGCAGATCCAGCTACGCTTTTCTTTGCTGGGCCTGTACCCGCCCTATCACCTGGTTGTCCCATTGCTATATAGAAATCTCCTTGACTGGTGGCCGTGTCCTCCTTCTAGCAGACCTCAGGGAAGTTAAAGTCCCCCACGAAAGCCACTGCCACTGGTGCTGAGGCTTCCTCCAGCCGTTTAAAGGAAGATTTGTCCACTGGCTTAGCGGTCTGCATCAGTGCTCTGTAACACGTTCCCACCATGGTGTCACCCTTAGTGCCCTCTCCTGTGACCAGGACCCCCACACTCTCACAGTGCTGGTTGTGCATCCTAGGCATCTGAGATGCTGCTTCGTATTGTGGGCAGTCCCTTTCCTCGTCTTCCTTACCTCTCTTTCCTGAGGAGCTGGTATCCCTCCGTTGCATCACTCTCATCAGGCTAACTGACCTGCCGTGTTTCACTTATGCTGGTGAGGCTGTAATTTGCAACAGCATGTACCATTCTTGTTCCTCTGCTTGTTTTTCCCAGGCTCTGTTCACCTGGGTATATATGCTTGAGGTGTGTAGTAACACTAGGGGTTTCATGGAAAAAAATCCATGAAAGCATGGAAAACCATGGAAAAAAAATCCTTCAGTTTTCTTTCTCATCCATTTTATGCAAAAATGTTTTATTATCTTGAAAGTTTAGCTTATATGATATTTGTATACTTTTTAGTACTCAAAATTGAGCAGTGGCTTATGAAAGGTTTCTTGCTTTCTTCTTTGCTATATACTTGTTTGCTGTATAATGAAAAGTAAAATGAAAATAAAGAAACAGAAGCGTATCAGAAAGCACTTGCATGGGAAAGGCTCTTCAGATTTTTGCCAATTTTTACAGAAGGAGGGGATCACAGGTGTTGGAAGGAATTTCCTTCTTTATTTTATTTGGTTTAGTATATAACCATTATTGTTACAACAATATACAATGCTATACTTTAACAAAAAAAAAAATAGAATCAACACAAAACAGTTGATGAAATTGACTGAGATATAACTGAGTAACTGTAGTTTTGTTAGTTTAGATTGAATACCCATCTGGGAAAATCCGCTCGGAAATTTATACGTAGTACAGAATAAGATTCACTTACTAGATAAGATTTAGTGATAAAAAAAAAAAAGATGAAATTCTTCTATTTCATGGAGAAATAGTCATGCTGTAGTGAGAAACTTGGCTTGTATTCACATAATGCCTTCCTCTTCCATCCTTTGGGAATTCAGAGTGTCAGCAAATGTGTCTTGTTAGTGCAGTGATTAAAAAAGTGGTAGTGGTATTCACTAAAGTTCAAGGCGCATTGTAATATCTCTGCAGAGGTGTTACTCATTTTTTTCCTCCAGTTCTCCACAATGAACAGGACCAGAGCTTGATCTTTCCGCTCTTTTATTTCCAAGACATGGAGTAAAACCAAGTAAATATTTCAAAGAAAGAGCTTCGTTGCTGACCTACGAGTTGCAGCCGTCTGTTCACAGGACAGAAATAGCAGTGCTGAAGGGTGGCTAGAGAAGAAACCTTCCCTCCCTCCCTCTTCTGTTCCTAGTCTGTGCCAAAAGCCATTCAAGATTGGATCTTAATTCTCCTTCTGTAAGCTTTTATTGTATTTCCAGCAGAGTTTCTTACTCCTCTGCATTAAGTATGCCAAGTTTTAATAAACACACTTATGCACTCAACACTATCAGCAAATACTTTGACATGAAAGCTGTTTGTTTAATAGTACTAATAAAAAAGGCTTTGTCAAGTGAGCCAGTTTCAGAGGTTGTATAGTGAATTTAGTCATTTAATCAGGAAGCAAATGTTGGGCATGACTGCTTGTTTTCTCAGAAGTATCTAGAACATGTAAGAAATCTTGTGGGGTACACGTTTGTGCTTTCCTCAGACAAGCTGGTTGGCATTGTGCCTCGCAGCAGTCTCAGTTCTACAACTCTCTCCTTCAGTTTGCCCCCTCAACCCTCCTCTGCTTATCCACATTAAAAAATCAAAGTTGGCATGAGCATGGGTTGCATAAATAAACCCCTTATGTCTTCAAATAAGTTTAGTGCTCTCTAATCTAGCTTTACAATATTAAAATATTCCTATGATTTTCAGATATTAAGTTAGCTGCTTTCTCAGAAAAGGTGTCTTTACTCTCACAGCACAATCTTTTCTGAAAGACAGTCAAACTAAATGCCATGTGATACTGCTCCTGTTGTGGACTGCAGGATGAAAACTTGATAGGTAGCACCTTGAATAAATAACTGAGTATTGAGTTATTCCTTACATGTATTTTCATTGAAATTTCTCATTGGAAGGATCCAGCAAAGAAGGAGTTCTCAGGCTTTGCCGTTATCAAGTCGTAACAAGGTCTGGTTCTCAGAGAGTGGTGGAAGATAAGGTGACTAGATGCAGAGTCATATTTCCTTCCTTCCTTCCCAACTCTTTAACTCTAGAAATGTTTTTCTTTTTTATTTTATTTGCCATGAAGTACAGAGTGTTAAATGCTTTACAAATATACCTACTATAAACCTCTGAGCTAACCATACAGCTATACATATATACAATAGTAATCTCTAAGAAAGAAACCATCAAATATCACAACTTTGCAACATTAATAGCAAAATTTCAATGATTGAATTTTAATTTATTATGAATTAATTAAATACACTTACACGACAATCTAATAAAAAGTAAAGGTGTGTACTTTTGGTAAAGACCTGAAATTCAAAGGTGAGTATTGTAACATACCCTGTTACTGACAATAAAATTCCTAGGTGTCTCTTACATAGTGCACCAGGGCACCTCTGACTGCTAAATTATGGCTTGAGAGTCATCTGCTTTGTGAGTTTTTTCCTGTTTAATGTTTTTCATTGATCAGTGCAATCAGGTCTGTTAGCTGGAACTATTTTTTTCACTAATGACAAAGCAAGTGCCAGTTCAGTGACAGTCTTAGACATAGAGTTTGATTTTATCGAGATAGTAATAAGACCTCAGTTTTCTGTAATGTGTTATTTAAGTAAAAGTTCAAGACACCCTACTGAAACATCAGTCTTGCAAAGTGAAGTGAGCATTGCTGTTTTTGGGCAAATGGCTTGCAAGTGGGGCAGTAAAGTGTGCAATGTACCATTTTATAGTTTCACTATATATATTATTATTGTAATGCACAGGTTAGTGCACTAACTACTGAACTCCAACAGTGCCCATTAAAAGTGTTTCCATGCCAATACAGATCTAGATGAGTGGAATATAAGATTTGCAATACTTAATGGATCAGACAAATATTGCAAGTTAATAACCCTACCTCTATTTATGGCTAGCATTTATAGTCTATCTAAAAGCTATGTCTGTGTTGTACAAACTGGTATTAGGAAAAAAATGTATTCTTCCAGATCTGAACAGGTGGTCAACTTTTATTGTATACTTGATAGTATCTGCTTATTTTACCTTATTACAGATGACAGCACTACAAATACTGTTAGGAGCTGTAGAAAATTACTGTGTTCCCTGAGCAGCACTCTTCACTTTCATTGCATAAATAACATGATGTGTTCCTCAGTCAAACTGACATTATATGTGTGTGTTTTGTTCCCCTCATTGATCACCCAAGAGATCATTGATGACTTCCTGAAACAGAAAATATCAACTGGTTTTAATAAGTCTGAGCATGAGGTGTATAAGAAAGTATGGTCTGTGTTTGGTTTATGTTTTATACAGATTAATCATTTGTTAAAAACGAACTTCATTCACTAGCTCATCCCTCTTCCCTGTATCTATCCTCATGTTTCTAAGAATATGATTGGATTTTAATCTTAATAGGGTCATAGTTATACTTTCTGTTGTAGTAGTATAGTAGTAGTATGTAGTAGTATGTAGTAGTATGTAGTAGTATAACACTTTCTGTTATACTACTACCATTGGACTGTGGTAGTGTTTCCTGCACTTCTGATCTTTTTAATGGTTACAAGACTAGAATATGAAAGGCAAAGAAAATCAAAATCCTTATAATGAGAAGATGACTGTGGGATGGCAGCATTTGTTTGTAATTATTTTATAAACAACCGTCAAAGAGAGTGGCCAAATTGAATGTACCTTTCAAAAATACTGAATCTTGTCAAATGTTTATTGTATTGTATTGTGTCATATTTTATTATACTGTAGCTGTTTCTATGACTGACTCAGTGATGTTATATTTCTTGGGGAAAGCTGTCACATTTCTGGTTTTTTTCAACTATGAATAGGAGCTTGGATTAAAGTAATGCGTTATTGTAGATTACTTTTGTAGAAGTTATATTGGTTCTAGTACATAGGAGTGCGTTATCTTCTTTGGGATTGATTAATAGTTAATTGCTATTTTGAAGTTGTTATTTTATTGACATAGTCAAAAATTTAATGCATTTAAGTATACATCATCTTTTTAAATATGTATACATATATATTTAATCATTACTAGATTTCATAATCATTAAGGGAAATGAAAGTTCCTACAGAAAGCAGTTTACACTGGGAAAGAGCATGTTAAACTTGTTCTTCAGAGACTATTAATTCATTGATCTATGGGGAAATTACTAATAGATATTAGAATTACAGAAGGTAAGTGTACAAGTTGAAGAGTATATTAAAAAATATTATAAAACTCTGGACTTGGAAAGTTGGTAGATATTAATATCTTTAGTAACCTGTAATATGTTAAATATATTACTTGGTATAGTCCTATATGAACTGTGCCTCACTCAGCTTTTTACATGAGGAGAGGAGAAAACCTTTTGGCTAAAGTGCATGGTTTGTAAACACATGTGGCTTTATTTTCTTTTCTGCTAAGCTTACTTATTATTAGTTAGTGTTTTGGTCTATTAAAAGATGCAGTGTAGCTCTGTATCAGTATATGAAAACTGGTCTTGCAGCAAAGCATAGGCTGCTGTGTGGGTATATTGGAAAGGTACTGTATGCACAAGCATTATAGTTCAAAAGCAAATAGATCTCCTAATTGTAAAGGTAAGAAAGAATATGTGAAAATGTGAAAGCATTTCTTCCAGGCCGAGATCATGATGATATATTTTTCTGATGTGGTTTTGAAGAGGTAAATTTAAACAAATGAAAGAGTTTAAAAAGTATTGTACTCCAGAAAGTGTTTGACAGTTATTTACAGAAAAGCAGGCAGATGGAGAGAGTGACACTACAGGCGTGATCTGAGGCAGCTGGGGGGGTTGTAAACTTGTGAAAAGCAGATAGTCATATTGAATATTTCATTGTTTAAAAATCTTTTTCTCCTAGAGTTGATCATTGTTCCTTTAGGATGAAAAGCTTCTTTGTTCTAAAAATGCTGTAAAATGTCCCTATTGATTATTGATCACAGATTCTGAAACAAAGAGTTACAGAAATGCTGTATCAGGCAAGAAAGGGCAGAAAAAAGACCATTTAGCCTCTTGTGCCACAGGAATCACCATCTTGGTTCTGCTTTTCTTTTTGTTATTAGAATCACCTCAAATTCTGTGACCTTTTACTGAAATACTCCTGATTTCTAGAGCATTGGGGACTGGAACTATCTATTTTATGTTTGGATTCCCAATAGTAAAATCTTAGGCCATCTAAAAACTATTCTTAAAAAGCAGGAAAAGAACTGGTGCATTTTTAAAGACATGACTTTTAGCTCTTAGAATATATTGCATCATTTTTTTCCTTTTCTTCTCTTTCTTTCTTCATACATTCAAGCTGCAAGAAATAAATATTAAAAGAAATAGTCCCTACAGCTTGCCCTCATTTGGTAGCTACCTAGCAGCAGTCACCGGTTGTGGAGTTTCCTGCAGTAATTGTAGGCCTGCTGGGTGATTCATCTCTGTACGCTCAGAAGACAGAGCAAAAAAACAAGGAAAACTTGGTAGAATGCTTCAGTTTACTGCAGTTGACATCCTTATTAAAACATGTTATGTTAAAAAAAGACAAAGCTTACAATAAATCTATTGCATTTTTCTTCTGTTTTCTTTACGTGTAATAGTCAGAAAGTTGGAAATGATTGAATATAGAACTGTAGAAACATTGGTATTTCATAAAAACACATTTCACAGAAAAATGATCTTAAGAAGACTTTTATTGCATTTTAGGAAGTTCTTTTTGTCGATATGTTTTCCTGCAATGCACAAATTTCACATGTGTTTGTGATTCAGATATTCAGATAAAAAAAGCAATGCTAATAGCTCAGATTTTAGTCTTTGTTTATAGTTTCTTTTCACTTAGGTTTTCTTCCATTTATTCCTTGAAGCCAACTTTATTTTCCCCTTAAGCCACATGTATTCATCAGGCATCTGAATCCACAAGGCATGGTGCATCTCAGCTTCTGTTGAAATCAGCAGAAGCTGAAAAAACTTTTTTATCTTTTCAGAAGTTACATCAAGTTTAAAGGTAACTTATCATAGAATATATTTCAGAGTTGTCTTGTTGTGATTTCTTGGTTGTGCAGGTTTTAAGATTAAGCTGCAAGTTCTTTTTCAGTGGGAATGTTTATGGTAGAAAAGAGCATGAAGCAGCATTTCCCTTTCTGTGTCATGTACTCCCCTGAGGCTGGTCGTTTAATGTTCATTGTGTCTGTCTATTAAGCATTAATTCTTTAACTGTATTTTAGTGAGAAAGAGCAATATGGTATGTTTCAATGCAAAAATCCTAATTCCTTCAAAAACATATGGCATGGAATTATCTACTTAAGGATGGAACAATTTGATAATAATTTGGAAGAGTGACATCTGCACAATAAAATAAGATGCTGATCACACCGGAAAAGTGAATGGAAAAGTTTTATTGTAACTATTCTGACATCATGAGAAAGGCATTATCATTCCTCCATGGAATGTTAAAATTTAATGATCTAATTTGGTCTTATCACATGTAATATAAATAAAAAATAACCCTATTAAGTATTCAAAGACCTATGCTGAACACAAAACTTTTAAGTCCTGTATTCTAGAATTCGGACTTTAAACACTTACATGTGTTTAGCAAGGAACAAGGAAAAAATATTAGAAAAATAAAAGTTACTTGATCATTTCTGTATTTTAATGAAGTTTTGTATGTTGAGCTTCTAATCTCTGCATACGTTATTTTCTTCTCTTGTTGGTCTGGCAAACAAATCAGAAAAATATGTGATTTTATACTTCAGCTTTTAGGGGTAATCATGTCAAAACAAACACGTAATTACAGCTTTCCCCAAGATCAAAAGAGAATGATGATTCTTGGAGGGCAACATGAAGTGTATTTTGTCTTTTGTTCTGTGTTTCTAAAGTTAGTTTTCCCACTTCAATTTACTGCGTCAAACAGCCAAGGCAAACGGCTTTTACGTTTCTTAATGGACAGCTATTGCTCTTCATATTTTTTTTTCTTAAGGTAGAACATACTTCTGTGCATTTGCTTCTTGACAGTTTATAGATCACAATGGGAAGGCTCTTTTCAAGACATCAATATAAGAACTGCCTGTACAGAATTCCTTTTACACACCTGTATTAATAATCTTTTTTTTTTTTTTTTGTTACAATATAAAATGTATAGATGTGGTTCTTGGCATCAGGAATATAATCAGGATGAGGCTGAATTATCTTAGATTGATCTTTTCCCCCTGTCAGTTTAATGAACTGACACCAGATTATTTTTGGTTCATTTCAGGATAGATGAAAGGCTGGACATCTTTTGAGAGTGTGTGCGATTTTTGAAAATGAAAATTTTTTTTTGAATTAGAAAAGTTTGTCAGTCTTTGGGCATGTTCTATTCCATTAATAGGTTTTCACAGATTTAAAAACAAAGAGCATACAATACAATACCATTTGTTGGCTGTTATCTTTCTCCCTAATACAGAACTGCTGCTCAGGCTTTTTTGAAGGAAAAATTATATTTCTTTGCATTTAATGTAAACAAGATACTTTTCTGAAGGTAAAGCCTTTAAATTCCAATAGCAGTTTTATTTATTTAAGATGGAATACTTTATTTCAAAATGTAATAAAAACAGTAAGATAATATCCTTTAGGGCTTATAAATAAGAATCACAAAAATGTCAACCCTGTATGCAAAGTATTGTGTCTATCTGATCAAGCTAAAAATCGTTAAGAAAGTGTCAGCATCAGAAATGCAGTGTTTAAATTTTTCTGCTCACCCCAAATCCCTGGCTAAAAATATTTGTATATAATATCCTAGATGAGCTGATTATGAAGAGATAAAGCTGATTACTTGATTATCATAAAATCACCAAGAGGCCTCTGTTAATGAACTATTTATCCTAGGCCTTAGTGCCTAGCACAGAGCTGTACATACCAACTGGCTATTCATCCTCACCTATTGTGGGACTTGGTGGTATGCAGTCTGCTACATACTCTCTCACAGAGTCTTGAAGGTATGAACAAACTAAATGCTTGTGCTTCATACACCTGTAGAATTAACGTGGTCTGCTTTTACTGTTCCACGAAGAGCCACTGAAACGGAATTGTTAGAGCATTTTAGGGAATGTCCCTGCCTTACCCATTGTAGCCAGCATATGGACCGTACTCACTGTGAAAATATAAGCACTTAGTTAAATAATTAAGTAATACTGATTTTCTGAAATGTAGACATGGTAAATTACCTGTTGGTCATCCTCTCCTGGCAAGGCGTTAACTAGACGTTAAACTAGACAAACAAAAAGGCCTGTGCTGCCAAGATCATTGTGCCTTCATCTTCTTCGAATGGCATGTTATGCTTTTTTTGTTTGTTTGTTCGTTTGTTTTTTAATTAGGAGTTTAAATTGAACACAAGCTCAATTTACACTGAGCATTTCTTTTTTGCCTTTCATGTATGTTAGCTGAAAACTCCTATTTTCCAGTAATGGGTTCAATTTTCCATGACTATTGGCAGATGTTTCGGATCTTTAATGACAATGATGTATTTGTTGATAACCCAGTACTTGCTAGAAGGGGCTTTACTTCGCATCAGTGAATCTGTTTTTCTGTACGAGAGCCTCAGTCAACAGAAAGATACCGCATTTCTTCAAAAAATGTCTGGGGCTAATTTCAGCATTTTTTGAATGCAACCTTCATGCTTTGACTTTCTTTTGGTTTAACTACTCTTCCCTCTTTGCTGCAAGTAAAATACATAATGCTCGGCTTACAGTCTTTTGGTGCTCTTATTTTTACAAGTGATATATTTGGGCAGTTTTAGTAGTGGAGTCCAGTGTTCCAGCATACCAACCATCACAGCTGAGATGGGAGTATATTCCGTTCTTTTGATACTGTTGCTATTTTAGGCTCAATTTGACTTTTTAGTACTCTGCTAGGAACACTTGCGGCACTTGCTTCATAGACTCAAAATTCGAGATGGTTTATAGCGATACCACTATGCCTGTGTTAGTGTCAGAGTTGATAAATGAACAAGAAAGTTTTCTACAGCTTTAGAGGAAAAGTGGTAGTGTGTTCGGCAGATTCTGCATTTCTGTAATTTTCTGTCTCGCTTCTCCCCAGCTTTTGGAAATCCAGAGAACCTGAATCACAAATGTTTGGTTCTCAAATGCCATTTTAATATAAACTGATAAAGTGGTTGGAAAAAAAAAAGCAAAACAGCATACTGGGATATTGTTAAGAGTTTTCCAGAACTCTCTGTGTTGGCAACAGGCGTGACTCTGTGCATAAGGGGAAGTTTCAAGCAAATCTGGGATCCTAAGGTTTTTTTTTTGTTTTACAGTATCATTTCACATTTGAAGAGCTCAGTTCGGGCAGAAGTGCTCATGCTGTAGAAGTCCCACAAAATTAAGAAATGACCTTTTTTGCTACTCAGTAGCAAAACTTCTATTGTCAACAGAGAGGAAAGTCTTTAGTATTTTACCCTGTACTTTAGAATAGTTAACACCTTAGTATTAAGGTGCTATTCTATAAATAAATGTAAAACATGTAATTCTCATCTGGAAGCAGTTTCTTGTGGTTAATTGTAATAAAAATGTGGGGTGGTTCATGTTTTGGTAAAATTCAAAGAATTTCAAGTGACCAGAAAATGATTTAATCAGAAGAGATACATCAAATATATCAGGAAACCTTGCTTATTATATATCATTGTTAAATAAATAAAATTTTCGTTATAGATAAAGATTGAAGTTTTAGAAAGGCCAAATATATAGAAAAAAAATTGACTGAAAAATCTACATTCACCAGATTTTTAATAATGCAGTTTTGATAGCTTTCTCTATTCAAAAGCTGAACAATGCCATAGATAGATATTCTACCTTTCCCCATTAAAATGTAGTTGCAGTCACAAGTAATATACACATAGTAATACACAAATAATACCATGTTACTTAGTAATCCTGTTCCTGCTTGGTTCAAATCACTTCTGTGTCCTTAACTGAATAAACTATATCACTGTTATTCCTTAATTCGTGGTAGCTCTGATGTGCCCAAAAATTGAAAAAAGAAGTTTGATTGCATTAACAGAACAATTAATTAATTAGCAGCGTAGGAAAATGTCTGGTAGTAAGACAGGAGAGCCTTACCATGCAATTCTGATTTCAGGTTCAGTTTACATCACTGTTAGGTCTTTGTGGGGAATACAAAATTTTCAGGGAGAGGAGAATTAAAACCTGGATAAAAATGACCTGGTTGTTATTGAGGACATAATTAAACATATAATTAAGTCAAGCATTTGCTCCTCTGACTTTAAGAGACTTTAAGGTAGATGTTTGTGGTGATGCCGTTCTTCAAGGCCAGGCTGAAGATACCCAAATGGGCTTGCTGGGTGGATTTTGTTTACGTTGCTGCTCTTGTTTTTTTAGGAGGGTTAAAGGTACTACTAATGAATAGCTGCCAATCAATTGAAATTACCTTTTTTTTTGCCTTTTAAATTACATGTTGAAATCATATCATGATTTTCCTTCTGCTCTGTGTTTTTTGGCTCTCTAGTAGAATAGGAGCTGTCAAAGAGAACCATGAAAAAATGTTATTTTAAGAACTCTGGGAAAATCATTCTGTTTTCCTCCGTTCAGAAATAAGTTATGCTTGGAGTATGGAACTGAAAATCAAATATCT
Organism: Crypturellus undulatus; assembly: GCA_013389825.1. Classification (NCBI taxonomy): domain Eukaryota; kingdom Metazoa; phylum Chordata; class Aves; order Tinamiformes; family Tinamidae; genus Crypturellus; species Crypturellus undulatus. The sequence goes on along the minus strand of VWPW01084855.1, from coordinate 875,756 downwards.
TCTAGTCTCAGTTCTGATTGTGGCTTGCCTAGTGACCTTGAGAAAAGAAGCATTTCTATGCTCTGGTTTATTCCTTTCAGTTATCATAAAAAAAAAAAATCAATATTTGCAAACCATTCAGAAATTCCTAGAATTAAGTTGTATAGAAGTGCAGATTTTTTCATTATCTGTTGGGAGACATATAGATTTGCTAAGTATTGTTTGGCTACACTGAGCAAGAGTACAAATGAAGTGTCTTTGGGAAACATAAACTGGATTTAAAAATTGAATGTGGTGAAAAATAATTCAGTATACCGACAGACTAGAATAAATCTGTGCAGGTGTTAATTCTTTCAATTAAGAGTAACACCTAAAATTTGGAATCACGTGGATATTGAAATAACAAAAAACAAAAATGTCTCTACCACTTATCCTACTGTTTGATGGAATGCTTGAAGATGATAGAAAGTTTACACCAGTAATTAATTTGGGGCTTCTAATCTTTAAAAAGCAGGACAAGATATGGAAAGTATTTATCACCTAACTTAAAGAAACTTAATGAGTACAGTGCTCTTTTACATGCTTTGCGTAAGACTCAAACACACCTTTTCTCTCTCGAATTTCTTTGCTTGCCCCAAACAGAAGTCACTGTACACTATGATATACCATTGACAACATGTGTCTTCATCATGATATTTTAGAACATCTTGAAAATGTTTGGAAAAAAATTATTTTGTACACTTTTAAAAATTAATTTATTATTCTGTCAACTCACTGTATCCTGTTTTCTATACTGTGCTTCATAAGCAACATTCTGGAATGCTCAGTAGTGTTAAAACTATACATGGGTCTAACTGTATCTAGTTTTCAACACAGTCCATTTGTGAGTTATGTTGGTTGTAAATGCAGATATAATTTTTAGACAAAACAGAGACATTTGGAGCCTTGTAAAGCACAAAATGTAATGAAAAAAATGCACATAGCTATACTTATCTACTTGTGTTACTATGAATATACATACATACATACACTGTATGTATATGTGTAAGTGTGAATTAATATACTGGTACACTGAGGCAGAATCTTTGTGATTTTTTTTAAAAGACAGTCATTACAAGATAATTTAAGGTAAGGACAGAGCCCTTCATCCTGTGCATCTCAGGAAATGCAGTTCAAATGTATAGATTGCATACGTGGGATGGGTAGTGAAGGAGATGAAGGGCAGAGTGAGTTCATTAGACTCTCAGTGGGGAGATAGAGACTTTAGGCAAATGGCCTCTGTGAGCAGGTATCAGGGATAGAAGAAGAACTGGCTCTGAGCAGGAAGAAGAGAAGAATTTTGAACGGAATTTTGGATGAAGAATGAGTTTTCCTACATTTGAGTTGGCAGGGGTATTCACTTCTCACTGTAATAAACATGGCAATATCTATTGGAACAATCCTGCCTTTTTGCTTAAAATTACTGGCAAATAGGTGTCAGCATTTGAAAAGTCAGAATGCTGCCCTGGATATCTGTTACTCTGTGATGACAACCTAAACTTAGAGTTCAAGAGCTGTAAAATTACCCCTTGTGTGCATAAAGCCTCTTTTCTCCTCTTGCTGTCCTTAGATGATTTTTCTCTTTTTATCTTGTCTCCAGAAAGTTCCTTGATGACATTCATGTATAGATTGATGTCAGATTGCATTTTGAATTTTATCAGTATTCTCATGTGCACCACTTAGTCTTAATTCAGTGATCTTTAGGTCATACGAACTAGAAAATAGCATAAATAAAGGGGTACTGATAGGATAAAGGGAAAGCAGGGTTGAGAGGCAGGGCATTTAAGAAAAAGAGGATTTTTTTCCACTGTTCCCTATCACCCAGTATTTCTATTATCAGCATTTCAGTAGTGCTTTAGAGGAAAAATTGCCATTTTTGAAGTGGCACCTGGCATTGAAGAAATCAAGTCTACATTTTTTTTTGAATATAAATGCAGTTTTTTTGCAGTAGGATGTGTAGGTGGCATTTTGTGTAAGTGGAAAATAAATTGGAAATACAATTCAAGAAAAAATATATTTTTGTAAATACACTCTTTAAATATTAGACTACATTTTAAATATTGCAGAATATTTGCTTATGCATATATGAATACAAATAACTAACTTATTGGAAATATTTTGCCGTGGTATGCACTTAAAGCATCATGGAGTATATAAAAAGAACCTTAAAAGAGTGCTGTTTACCATCTCTTTTATTTTATTTTTCTTATATGACTGCTTGTGTCAGGGGACTGAGGGTGCTCTGACTTTTATCAAAAGAGCACTTGCTTTATTGAAGCTTGCACAGATGGATAACTGATATCAAAGGTTTCTGCAACAGTGCCTACAAGTTGCCAGAAGGTCAGTGTGCAAATATATCACTGCCTTATTCTTCGGCGAAGAACAGTTACTGTTGCTATGACTTATTAAATTCTGTTCTTCTATAAACAGCACCTATCAAGCATTAGTTTTGTAGGTAATCTGCAAGAAATAGGTCTAGTTGTAGCACCTTTAAAAGAAGGTTTCTCAAAATGTGCCTTTACATTTTTAAATTATCTTTTTTTTTTGGAATATTGCATGAAAACTGAATAACAGTAAGTGAAATAGCCCTTAAGAACTGCATTTGCTTTTGAGTTGGAAGAGTACATAAATTATTGTATATGTCTCTCTCCAGTAAATGTATCTCTCCCACCGTACAGAAAGCTTGAATCATTATAGGCAGGTAGGAAGGTGTATCAATTAACATTTATTAGATCATTTTTAGAGAATCCTTTTTGAATCTCCTCTCCTTTTGTATTTATGTAACATATAAAGACTACTACCAGTCCTAGGCTTTCCTCCTCATGCTAATAAGACTTGTACTTGATTCTTAATTTATAAAATGTTATTCAAGAAGGGTTCTTAAATAGTAACATTGATATCAGCACGTCAAAATATTTCAGGTCAAAAGATTAACTGTACCTTTACCTCAGTGAAGTGAAATAATGAGAAGTGAAATAGCGAAAAACTCTCATTATTTTGAGATGTATGTGTCTAAAATGCATAGTTCTGTAAAACTGGTGTTTTCCTTGCTATTTTTGAGAACCAAAGCACAAAATGCGAAGAATTTCACATTTAATATAAACTGTGTGTTGTTTCTTCACAAATAAAGTATGTCTGAAAAAATTCTTTTGGACAAGAATTATCTTCTAGGCAATTTTGTATTGTTACAAATATATCTCACATTTAGTTACACCCATTAATTAAATCTTTTTTTTCCAACTCATTACGATACAGGCCTTGCAGCTACTAATAAATGTTATTTGAAGTACTTCCCTGCAAGCTGTATCCTTGTATTAGGAAATAACAATAATAATAATAATAATAAATAATAATAATGATGATGATGATGATGGTGATGATGATAACATGAGAGAATTCTGATGTAGTTTTATTCCCATAAGCATTTTGATTGTCAAACTGATCTTTAATTGAAGACCATGTTTCAGCCTAAATCTGCTATATACAGATGAGGAATCTGTCCACTGCATAATTTACAGTGTTTATCTGTCCCAACATTTTTTTTTACAGATTTTTTTATAGGTAAAGATCATATCCTTCCAGTAAATAGTAATTCATCTGTGCACAGGCTTATGTTATGTGGGCATTTACACCTACCACTCACTCACCTGTTTCAATCTATTTCAGTTTTCACTAGCATGTTCTAGGCTTATTCATGTTGTAATTTTCCAGTGAGTCTGCCCATGAGAGTGCTTATGGGGTTTACTATCATGATGTGAACAGTGGTAGATTTGAGGCAGATTAGGTTCGTATATTTGTTGGCGTGTTATTGTTCTGTCATTTTATTAAAAAATGACTTTTAATTTTTCTGAATTTACTGAGTATTTGATTGTACTGACAATTTTGTTTTTACATTTGCTGTTAAAAATGTGAGGAGTCTAAAATTACTCTGATCTGTGAAAATATTGGCTGAGTATTTTAGTAGAAAGCCACATACACTTTTGCGTATCTCCCCAGAGGCCTCTTCAACAGAATTACCCTGTTTCACCTCAGAGAGGGATGCTTTCAGCAACTTTTCTTTTGGAAATAGGAAGCCATGTAACTGTCAGCTATAAGTCAGTCAAATGGGAAATGAAGAAAAAAAACATGAAAAAACACCACCACCATGAAGAATACTCCTCCCCATCATTTATCAAAACAGCATATTTTCTCTTGGCATGTTTTAGAGAAAATGAACAAAATGGTTTTCAGAATGTGTCTGTTTTCATTGTATAATAAGATGCTTTCAGATGTTTCCAACCTTTACCTTGAAATATTCCCACCCTTTAGTGACTAGAAACTTAAGTCTTCTGTATTTTTGATGAAGCCAAGGTGTTGAGTGTATTATTTCTCGTTAATCTTTCACTCAGAAGTATATGTGTTTGTAATAGTTGTAAAACTTTAAAAAATTTCAATACTGTTACTAGTACATGATCACTCTTATTAAGTCAATTCAAATTATAGGAAGAAAGAAATTCTGTGCCTTATTTAGGTATAGTTTATTGTGATTTTTTTCTTATTATTCCATCACAGAATACATTTTTCTTTATGGACCATTTTTCTTTGATACGTCCATGCTGACTTAAAGAATGGTTCTTTTGCACAATCCTGTAAGTCGGGATGTCTTAACTGCAAAGACACTTACCGTAAAAATGGTTACCATTTGTCATCGGTGCATTGCAATGTGGCTTGAACTTGAGAAGATTTTGCATGTAAATGAGGAGATAATTCAGTGTCACTTATATTACAAATTTTGTTCTTAAAAATGAAAGTTAATGCAAAGTCTTTGTAACTTTCTACTATCCAGAAGAGTCTCCATAGCTTTTTTGCTGCTGTTCCTTGTTACTGATCAGTGATTCTCTGAATGAGAGATATTATTCAGGATAATGTAAAATTTTATAGAGTGCATGTTGTGTGTGTGTGCATGTGCCTATATATAGGTCTGGTTTGAAGACAGAATATGCAAAATCCACCTGGATGCCACCCTGTGCCCCATGCTCTAGATGTCCCTTCGGGAGCAGGGGGTTGGACTAGGTGATCTCTAGAGGTGCCTCCCAACCTCAACCTTCTATAATTCTGCTTCAACATAATTTTGTGCTTAAAATTTTCAAGGACAGCTAACAGAGTTAAAAGAAATGGTATAGAGGTATAGAGCTTTTTTTTTTTCTTTCTTCTTCTTTTTTCTTTTTTTCTTTTTTTTTAATGTTCTTAACCTGTGGGAGTTGAACAATGACATCTCCAAAAATGTGAAATTCTGTGAAATTCTGAAATGTCATCATTGTTCAGACAATATCTTCTCTTGTACTGTCCTTACTACTAGAAGCAGTGAAGAGGAGGGGAAATGAGAATAATATAAAGACAGAGCAGTTTTTCACATGTAGGATTATTGTTCTTACTTTTAATTTCAGAATGTAGCCTATTCTGTAATTTGTCCCTTATAAATGTCTACTTTCTCTTGCAGTGCACCTGCAGGAGAGACATGGTGACAATATCCATGGACATCTTTGTGAGGAAGTTTCAGCCAGACAGATACCAGCTGTGGAAGCAAGGAAAGGATTTATATACCATTGATCATACAAAGCCAACTCCTGAATCAACACCTGAAGTAAAAGCCTGGCTGCAGCGAAAAAAGAAAATAAAGGATGAGCCCAAATGGTATTTATGCTTCTTTGTGTCTAAAATAGAATGTCAATTTCCCCTTTGTTTATTTTGTGCCCTGTTCCCTGATGTTTCATTTGAATTCATTTATTTTAGATAAAGCTTATTTTTCTATTTTCTTACTTAAAAACAGAGACAAGCAAGTCCTTTTTCAAACTGTGAAAAACTTACATTACAAGCTACTTTGGATCTTTACTATTGTAAAGGTATATTTTATTTAAATTTTCAAGGTGTGGATAGTTGTTTTTGTTTCTAGTGACATCTGTAACCAAAGACAAAAGAATTCCCCTGCAAGTTGTACTAAAATTAATTCTAAAGTTGGAAATACATGGCATGAAGTTGTGGCAGTTCTGTGGAGTTTCTAGCAATAGTCTTTGCCCTCATTATCTTCTAGCTCCAAGGAGATATTACTGACTACTTGGCAGACACTCGCTTGCAGCTGCCAAAAGCTCTGTATCTACCACAGGTCAGTTAAGGATCAAAATTTAAATTTGATGTGAAGAAAATCTTAATCACAGTTGTTGAGACTGACATCCTAACAAAATTAGGAAAAAAGGGGGTTGTTTCTGAAGCTGAATATTAATACTTTTCTCTTTTGCTCTTACTTACTGAGACGTCTAGTGATCGCATTTTTCATTATCTATTAAGGATCTACCTTAATGCTAGGTTCTAGGTAGAGGTAAACATTTTTCTTGGAGTATCTAATTACTGTGGGGTACAGTGAGCAACTTATTTATTAAATAAATTCTGTTGTCTTCACAGTTTTATAATAGGTATTGGTAGGAATTGTTTCCTACTCCATTTAGTTGACTGTATGATATTCAGTGGATTCTGATCTGCTGCCTGGTTCATGGAATCACAGAATAGCTGAGGTTGGCAGGGACCTCTAGAGATCATCTAGTCCAACCCCCTGCTCCAGCAGGGACACCCAGAGCACGTGGCACAGGGTGGCATCCAGGCGGGTTGGGAAGATCTCCAGAGAAGGAGACTCCACAAGGAGCCTCCCTGGGCAGCCTGTGCCAGGGCTCTGTCACCCTCACAGGAAAGAAGTTCTTCCTCATGCAGATGAACCTTCCCATGTTTTAATTTATACTTTTAACCCCTTGTCCTGTCAGTGACCACCACCAAGAAGAGTTAAGCCCCATTCTCTTTACATTCTTCCCACAGGTATTTGTACATACTAATGAGATTCCCGTTCAATCTCCTCTTTGCTGAGCTGAACAGGCCCAGCTCGCTTAGTCTTTCCTCATATGATAGATGCTCCAGTCCCTTAATCATCTTCATGGCTCTGCGCTGGACCCTCTCTAGAAGCTCCACATCCTTCTTGTACTGGGAAGCCCAGAACTGACCAGGTTTTAGTTTCCTGGCTCCCCCTCTTTGCCCTCTTTGCAGACTGGAGTGACATTGGTTTCGTCCAGTTCTCTGGCATCTCCCTCACCCTGCACGACCTCTCGAAGATGATGGGGAGCGGCTGAGCAATGACCCCTCCCAGTTCCCTCAGCACTCTTGGTTGTACCTATCCAGGCCCTTAGATTTAGGGGTGTCCAGTTTACCTAAATAATCCATAACCCAATCCTCCTGGACCAGCGGAAAGTCCTCCTCTCTCCTGTTTCTCTCTCTTGTCTCCAGGCTCTGTAGTTTATGGGAAGTTTCCTCAGCAGTAAAGATAGAAGCAAAGAAGGCATTTAGTACCTCTGTCCTCTCGAAGGCACCCTTCCCATTTAGCAATGGACTAACATTTTCCTTAGTCTTCCTCTTGCTGCTGATGTATTTGTAGATGCCCTTCCTGTTGTCTCTGATATCTCTTGTTAACTCTAATTCCAAATGGACCTTGGCCTTCCTCGTTGCATCCCTGCGTTCTCTGACAATGTTCCTATTTGTTCATCTTACAATGTTCCTAGACCCATGTGGTCTGGCCTTTATTCCACATTAGCTACATGTTCTTTTTCTCATTAAGTTTACCCAACAGCTCCCTGCTCATCCACGCAGGTTTCCTGCCCCCCTTGCTCGACTTCTTTCTTGTAAGAATGCACCAATCCTGAGCTTGGAGAAAATGGTGTTGGAATATTAGCCAACTCTCCTGGACCCGCTTTCCTTCTAGAACCCTGGCCCAGGGGATTCCTCCATGGAGCTCTCTGGAGAGGTCAAAGTTGGCTCTCTTCAAATAGGTTTATACCCTTTCTGGAATTACTATTATTATTTTTTTAGCTATACTTGTGCTCTTTTTATAACTTAAAGACAGACAACTTAGCATGTAAACAGTTCCCTAGAATGAAACAGCAGACACTCAGGGTGACATTGGGAGTACTGCTCTAGAATAGGTGGTAGCAAAGTGGTAACTGGTAACAAAGTGGAGTTAATGCCCTGTACCCGCTCATTACTACTTTGAACAAATCCTCCCAGATGTTGCAAAATCTCTTTGGTGAGGGGTCACTTTCAAGACAGAGAAAGGAGGGGAAATGAATTTTCCAAAATAAAGATACTTAGTACTGGGGATAGATCTCACTTTAAAAATGTTCTTGAAGCTTTTAGCGATTGTGAGATTTTATCGGTTAGAAATTTTATACTTTCTTTTCTTGCACTTCCTATAAGATAAATGCATTGAAGGGAAAAAAATACTGCTATTGAATTATCCAAGCTTGACTTAAAAGGCCATTTGTTAGTTCCCCAGACTTTCAGAAGGAGATTTTTGCATATTGTGTTGTCTTAGAACAACATGTTGCTTCCCAACTTGTTAGATCTCCATCACTCCCTGCACTCCCTCTATGAACCTCTTATAAATTTTGTTGAAACATCTACATTTAAAAAATCAAATCCCCAGAAGGTGTTTCATGATTTACTCACTTGGAAGTTCTGTATATATATAATACTAACCTAGACACATGGAGTTGCTTTATTGTTTAGTTGTTTGAATGTCATTTTGTCCTGCAGTAAGTTTCGCTGTGTGCACTGTACAACATAATTGCCTGGGTTTACAGTTAGAGCAGCAGTGTTTCATTTAACATAACTCTTACTTTAGGTAGCTAGCTATACAAAACAGCAAAGACTTTATAATAATTATATTCAACATTTGATCATAGAAACACATGAACTGATTTCATACACTTAAGTATTAAACACATTCTGTTTGATTCTTAATTTGGCTTTTGTTCAGTTGTAGAACAATGCATGATGCAAAAGGAGAATAACATGTTTATACAGTTTCTTTTCTACCGTAATATGTTGATTGAAAATGTGATCATTTTGATTACAGAAATAGCATGAGATCCAACAGAGGAAAACCAAATATATCAGTCAAGGGAGACTTCATAAGCATAGGGACAGGTGGAGATTAAGTCTGATATTTGTAATTGAGACATTTTGCCATAATATAATGGATAATGATTTCATATAAACAATAAAAATATAGGCAGCCATGTACAATGCAAATTGGTGGGCATGGTTCCTACATCATCAAGTTTTCTCGAAATAACGATTTTGTAGTGAGGATGTTGAAAAACACACATTAGTGGACAAAGAATAGAGTGGAACGCATAACAAAACATTTCTCTGGAGACATCTAAATGCAAGTCCTGGTGTTTCTGCTGTTGGTGGAATTTTATCACTAATGTGACTTTCTGGGGACCTGACATGTGATGAAGAAGCAAGTACAGTCCTTTCCTCCCACCATGCCAAATCATTGAATTTGAAAACAGACTCCAATCTCCTGTTACTTTTATTCTGAGCACATAAGTTGTCGTCCACTTTTTGTTCAAGGGCTACCAACTGTCTTGCCTTGGCATTGTTCTCCTACTTCTGAAAAGGTAGCAAGACTTTGACTTTATTTCAGCTTTATTTTTAAACAGATTTACTAGATGCATTGCTTAATGTAATAGCTATTAAAATGCTTGGCATACAGAATTTTCCTCCATTCATATTATTGTATGTATGTTAATGTTAAAATGCATAGAAACCCCTAAAAATAACAAACCAGACTTGAATTTACAAGGGAATTTAGACTACTGTTTTATTAGCTTGGGGTTTTGAATTATCATCTGATTTTAGTGCAACTAAGAGATTGTTTTGTCTCCATTATTTCTTCTAAGGGTTTGTCTCTTTTGGTTGTTCTTTACACAATAGTTTTTTAAGGTTATTTTACTTCTACCGTTTAATAATGTCTGCCATAGAATGGTGATAAAAGATTAAAAGGTTAAATCCAATCAATTGTTAATCTTTCACTTAATAAATTGTAAACACTATCTCAGCACAAAAAGATGAAAAATTGTCATTTTTTTACCACTTTAAGCAGGTGAAAGGGACGTATATATTGGTAAACGTTTTATCTTATCCAAGACAGACGTTCTACACTGACAGCAGTATCTTTTTTAACAGCTTCCAGCACACCAGATCTCGATCTAAAAAGCTTAAAACTCCAGAGGATGAGAGAATATCTGCTATGGTAGCTGATGCAGAAATCAAAGCAACAGAAGCAGCCACTGATGACTTCAAGGTCACTGGAAAACCGGGAGAAAAAGTGAGACTGGTAAATACAGGGGAGCCTTCTGGGGAAGAAGAAAACAGTAATGGAATGCAGCTGGATCAACAGTCGTTGGATAATGCCAAGGTCTCAGGTGAGATAAGGACTGATTATATTTCACATGTTAGTCTTGACTGTTGATATTCTAATACCACAAATCAGTAGATATTAAAGATTGTATTTATGTAGCACGCTAAAAATAATTTATAAAGTTATATAGAGAAAATTGATGTACTGTAGGGATAAGAGAATGACCAAATTATTATTTTGAGATGAGGGCATCACCTGAAGTGCTTTATTCAGGGGTTTTTTAAAGGGACAAAAAGTCTAACCTTATTACAGACTTCAACAGATGGTAATGAAGAATTTGAAGAACTGAAACAAACAGTGTAAAAACATATATTCTTGAATATGCTGCATGTGTTTACATTACAGAAACTGCATGCTAGAAGCAATCCGTATTTTCATTATGCTCAAAAATGCCTACTTTTAAAAGTCCCGAGTTCTCTTGCTTCGGTTACACAGGGCTTGGGAAGTCTAAGGTTCTTTTCTCCCATGTCTATACCAATATATTTGATCTGTTCTGGAGTTCTGGAGTTTATCCCTTGTTTAGCCATAAGTCTCTAGGATAAACTATCCCTAAGTTTCTCCCTAAGTTTTATTTTCACTTAGTTCAGACATATTCCTATTCAGAAAGGCAAAATGCAATCATCTTTAAGTTTCTATGAAGTTCTGTTGGTTTCATGTTATTAGTGTTTCATATTATTAGTGAAAATATGCTTGCACATAAGGGCAGTGTTTCGTCAGTTGTACATATTAATAGTTATATCAGTCAGAGACGATAAACACCATCCTCGAGTAGCATTAAACGCAACAAAAGGAGAAGTACTCCACTATGGATGTTTAGAAATTGCTAGGTTGTGTTATTTGAATCAAAACCATTCTACGTGAAGCTGATGATAGTTCTTTTTTTTTAAAAAAAAAAAAAAAAAGATGCTAATCCTTTACTCTTCCCAGCTTTAACAGAAAATTGGGGAGTTCGTGAACACTTGGAAACTAATGTGTAGTTGCTATTCTGTGCTCAATTGTCAAGACAAGGGAAAGCAGACAAGGGTGGAGGGCTGTCCCTTATGTTTGTGCCACCAAAGTACGGTCTCTGGACCTTTAAAGGGAGAGGGAACTGCTGGATGCAATCATGGAAATTCCATTGCTCACACTGGAGTGGAAGGCTAGTACGCCCCGGTGTTCAGTCAAGGCGCTATTGCTCCCACTTAAGAGTTCTGTTTCAGTTAAGGATGGTCTTTATGAGACTGAATTTTATAATCTGAAGTGGAATTTTCAAAAAAACTAATTCAAGTGACTACTATAAAGAAAATGGAAAAGAAAGAGACTTTTCAGAGACCATTTGTTTTAAAATTCTGAATGTGACATATTTAAAATGCTTTCATATGTAGAATAGAGTTCCTTAAGAACACTTTTTTTCTGGAGTGACTCTTCCAACCCAATGTTGTTTCTATTCTATGGGAACATCAGAAGATAAAGAATTCTGATAATGTAAAATACACACAAATTCACTCATCACTATGTTTGAGGGATAAGATTTTTTTTATATTTTTTATACTTTTATACTTTTATATTTTTTCTTATACTTTTATATTACTTTCATCTCCAATTAATCAAAGTGCTTATTTCCTGTAAAAATAAGCAAGCTACATTAATATAGATTATTTGGAATGACAGAAAAATACTCCTGTAATTCAACCAAAAGAAAAATAGAAAGATCAAAACTGTATGTCACACATTCCAATTCAAAAATATTGTGATCAAACCTGAACTACACAGTTGGGTATGACTTCTTATCACTAATACTTCTACTTCTGACCTACAATTTCTAAATGAAGAACCAAGCTTTGAATTTGAATAATGCAGATTGTTGTGAAATTAAATATAACAATATAAGAGATATTTAATATGTAAATAAGTATAAAGTAATATAAAGTCATATTTATTAACAAAAATATTCTTGATCTATAGGAAGTATCTGTGCAGAATCATTCTCCAGCCCTGTTCCACAAGCAGAGGGAAAAAGTACTGAAGATGAGGACAAGACAGATCCACCTAAATTTGAAGATTCTATGTCAGCCCAGCCCGCTCATCTTACATGCAGCAAGGAAGAGTGTCTTAAATCTCAGAATCCGTTAGTGTCAGCCATACCATACCCTGAATCACCAGGACATATTTCTGAAGCAGAAAACCCAGAGAAAGTGGAAAGGATCTCTACAGAGGATGATGTCAGTGACTTAGAGAGCACTCAAAGTACCTTGGAAAACAGAGAAACAGCTGTTATAAAAAAGGATGAAGATGATGGCACAGAAACATACAGTGTATGTGAACCATGTTACATCATTATATTTATATATTCTTGTTTTAAGAAAGTGAGACCAGTCCAAATTAAAGCACTTAAGAAAACAGGTGACCTTAATCAGTGCTAGTGTGAATACATTCTGAAGTGTTCAAGTAGCAAAGCATTCTAAAAAAGCACAATGTTTTTGCCACTTACTTTTTGATGTATTTTCATTCTGATTTTAGCTGTCCAGTAATCTGACATTATACCTGTAAATATGAACCGTCAGTCTCTACAGTTGACCTGCTCCCATTTTCTCTGCATGCCAGTACGGTGAAGGTTAGCAGCTTTAATAACTGCTATGAACAGGAAAAGAAAACATACTGTGGATGTGTATCATATTTCATAGCAGTGTTTCAAAAATGGCCAATTTGTCCCAGTCTTCAGAAAAGTAATCAGTGTAACAGTAAGGAAGAACACAGTAATTTGTTTTTGGTCTGGTGCCATTCTGAAGTTAACAAGTGGATGGAGCAAAGCTGAGAGTCATCTCTGCATTAGATTTTATGGAAACAAAATCTGTTTCATTCCATTACATCATCTGACGTAGCTTTTTATGCCAGCTCCCTTTGGTCCCAGCCAAGTGTTTGCTTGAAGGTATGTCTTCATCCTCAGAAGTCTTCTTTTCTCAGCTTAGCTGAGACTGAAAAGAGCAAACTGTTATGTAATATTGGAGTTGTTAGAGTGAGTCCATATCCAAGGATAATAGAGGTAGTATAATTTCATAGTCTGAAATTTACTGTTTATTTTGATTTAGGAAAAGACTAGAGACAATAAAAGGAAAAGACGACTCTAATAAAATTAGTATCAATTTTAACTTGTAAACAGTGTGTCTAATGGAGTAGTAGGTGCCATCAGGACACCTAAAATCTTACACTTTTTTTCTTGTTGTTTTGCCGTGTAGGGTGGTAGGTGTCTGTCTGTAGGTGGACTTCAGGAAGCATAATGAAAAATTCATCTCTACAGGTAGTCAGGTGAATCTGAGTGGCCAGTTCAGTACCAACCAATACTCAATATCTGAGTTTGTGAGAGAGAGCAGACAATCTACTGCCACATTGCCAGGCGTATGGGAAATGTATTTTAGAGGTCAAAATAAAATCACACGTATCATACTGTATTACAGACATGAACTACACATTAGTGATTTTTTCTTCCAGTGTTTTGCAGACAGATTTAATAATCCTGACTCCAGCTCTTGCAGTGTAACAGCAGCATGGACTGCGAATATCTTCCCAGTGTTGTAATCATCATGTTTTAGTGATTATATTTATTTCTTTCTGTACCCCTCAGCCATTTGTATTTGTGTTTTCAGATACTTTATAGTGTAACTGTACATACTCCTTCCTTCTTGCTGCAGTGAAGTGTGTTACGCAGATGCAATTGAAAAGGCAGATCTTCTTTCCCTTTTTACGGAAATCATAACTTTTTTGTGGATAGTACATTGTGTTTGATTTATTTCATATTTTATGGTAGGGAATTTTTGACACTCAAAGCTGCCAAGAGGTATGTGTATAGGTTGTACACAAGATATTGAAGAGAATGGTGTGATATATGAAACTCATATGATACCAGTCAACTTAGTGGTTTTCCCCCATACAACTGACATTTGGAGGTGGCAAAACAGCACATTGGGTATCCCAATTTATTGTATTAGTCCTGTATGAGGACTATGATTTCTTAAAATGTCAACTACTGGTTCTTCTTTGCTTCCAAAGGGATAGTGTTTCCTCAAGTTTTTATACTGTTTTGTGAATTATTTCAGGGGCATTTCAGAAGCATTTACAGTTGCCTCTCCTCAAAAGTTTTTTGATTTAATTCTTCTTCTGGCTGTTCTGAATTATTTGGGCTGCCCTTCCAAATGCTACCGGAACAAAACCTGGCAAGTTTGAGGAGATCTGGAGTAACGTTCTGACAAATTATTTGTGTTTGAAAAATCTTACTTTTAATTCAAGACTGTTTTGAAGTGAAGACCCTACAAAAATAAAGTGCTGTCTTAGAGACTGAATGAATGGAGGAATCAGATTATGGTTGGCTGCAGACTTGAGAGAATTTTTGACCTGTTGATAATGGTATTTGTAATTGGCAGCTTGAGTACAGTGAGAGTCTTATGAGAAGGGCCCAGAAGTCCCTTGTGCACAAGCACGTAGACTAAAATGATTCCTTCTCCATAGATATTTCTCTAAAGTATGAAGAAAGAAAAGAACAGAAAGGCAAAATCATCTAAAATCTGGGACACTAGATTGTTCAGTAGTATACCTTAGCTGCTGTGCACTATGCTGTCTGCTAATTGCTCCTATGAATCTATGATACTTTTTCTAGTCTGGTTTTGTATTCAGATTCCTGACAGTCCTCCAGATCCCCCTAAACCTACTGAAAGTTTTGAATGGAAGCTTCCTGACCTTACAGATGTACTCTCTTCTTTTGTGAAATCTAGAAATTATTTCTGCTGCTGTTCCTTGAGGAATACTCTGATTGGATCTGTTTTTTTTTTCTTCTTAAAGAAATCTATATTATGATGCTAGTAGTAATGGTTTGTAGATTGAGAACATTATAGTTTCATAGACAAATAAAATTTCGTACATTTCAGCAGAATATTGCATTCATCAACAAGAAACAGTGTCAAAATAGTTGCGGCAGTCTTTTGCAGAGAATCTAAATATACATTAATTTTCGACCAGTGTAAATCGTTATTCAGTCAATGTAGTATTTCTTTTTTTAAGTATCTGTTAATTTTTGTTTTTATTTTTCTATAAGAGAAAGATATTTAAGTAGTACGACTGAACCATTAGTTCCTAATTTCGCTACTTAAATTCCTTCTTTCCTCCTGTTTCCCAGAAAAAAAAAGCCACTCTGTACTCTTTTCATACAAATACTAATCCACTGTGTGGATTTATTTATTTTTTTTAGATGGTGAATGAATCATTATGCAAACTGCTAGATTAATAAAAAGAAATTAGATATTTTATTGGTGCAGAAGAGGTGCTTTGAGTATCATAAATAGCCCTTAAATAACAAAATCGACATCTTTGCTCATTTGTAGAATTATTTAGTTCATTAGTATAAATTTTGCAGAGAAAAAAAATAAATTTGTTCTGTTTTTTTTTATTCCTTTTTAGTCAGCAGAAATTGAAAGAAAGCAAGCATCTAAGAGCTGGCGTCATCCACTGAGTAAACCCCCTGCTAGATCTCCAATGACTTTGGTTAAACAGCAAGCAACTAGTGATGAAGGTGTGTGTACTATTTAATGTCTCTTTGATTATGTTTTTGTCTGCATGATACCTGGCATTTGTGAAAACAATAGGGATGAAATAAATTCTTTTTATGTAGGAAATGTAAACAAGATAGCAAAACTGCACTGAAATCTTTCGGTGGGGTCTCTGAATCCACAGGTCCTATACTGTTTCTCTGATATTACTCAGATTCGTCTGAAATCATTGCATCTGTCTTTGCAGGAAGCTCCAAACAAAAATAAGGTATATAAACTTTTGTGCACATTCACCAGTCAAATCTGCCTTGTTCAGTTTTGTTATAATTATAGTTATAAATACTATATTATATATATATTTTATATATATATATATATATTCAAATTCACTGGCAGTGGTATTTTAGATCAAGTTTTTCATTATGTGTAACATAGCTAAAAATGACATAAAATTGCTTTAAATAGAGATCTTAGGTATAAGTGCTGGTCCTCTAAATTGCTTTAAAATTATTTTTTTCTGATTGTCTTTTTTTGATGGACTTTAGACCACCTTGATGGACTTTAGACCACCTTTTGCTGGGAGAAGAGAAGGCTGAGAGGGGACCTGATCTGTGTCTATAAGTGCCTCAAGGGAGGCAGTGAGGAGGATGGGGCTGGCCTCTTTTCACTGGTGGTCACTGACAGAACCAGAGGAAATGGCCACAAATAGAAGCATAAAAAGTTCCACGGGAACTTAAGGAAGAACTTCTTGACGGTGAGGGTGACAGAGCCCTGGAACAGGCTGCCCAGAGAGGTTGTGGAGTCTCCTTCTCTGGAGATCTTCAAGACCCGCTTGGATGCAGCCCTGTGCCACGTGCTCTAGGTGACCCTGCGTGTGCAGGGGGGTTGGACTAGATGACCTCTAGAGGTCCCTCGCAACCTTAGGCATTCTATGATTCTATGATTCTAGACATGTGGGAAGGTCTTAAGACACTCTAGTTCTTGTTTATGAAAGTGGATACTAGTTTCTGAACAATATCAAAAGCTTACCAAGAGATTTTGTTTGTTTATTAGTTTGTTTTTTTAGTTTCAGATGAACTGAATCAACTTCTGTCTCCCTGTAAATTTAGTAAAACAATTGCACTATATTATTTTAAGATAGTTATTTAAAGATGATTTTGAGCATATCCCACCTACATTTGTCACACCTCTAGACAGACGCTAACTGTGTTTAATGACTAGTATATAGGATATTAAAACTAAGGACCATTTTACCAACCAATCATGAAGAGAGCTGGAAATACATGGTATGTTTTAGACCTAACAAAAATAACTTTGCCTTTATTTTAAAGCAGCTGACAGACTACCCTTTGTTTCCTCAGCTGTGCCAGTCTTAGGGAATTTTGATAGAGCAGTTTTCTGCTTACTCTCATGTGGAAATATAACAGCTGTAAATAAGGTAGAAGGCCTGCTTAAGATTGAGAGACTGAGTCTGATAAGTGGTGAGTAGTGACCACCTAAGTCCATTTTTTAACTACCAGGTAATTTTTCAGGTAATTTATTCAGGTAATTTTTAATTACCTGAATAAAAAGCCTAACAAACAAGAGCATATCTTCACTATAGATCAAGGGTATGCATATTATCATATATTATACTGTACCTTCAGATACTCAAAGTAATGAAGGGAAGTAGAATTTTAAAGAAGAAAGAGGTGTTTGTTTGATAATAATGATGATAAAACACAGCAATGCAGAGTCCTCTGCACAGGAAATAAGTAAATAAGTAATTCTGTAATCATAAAACACACTGCTCTGTATCTAGATACCACAGTGATTGACAAAGTTGAAATAATATTCAAAGCTTCTCAGAGTGTCTCTATTTTGGATATTAACTGAGTGCTTTAACTCTAGAGAGCTACCATTTGTGGACAGATTGCAAAAGGTAAGCAGTTTACCCAGAAGAGGGATTTGCTGTTCTGAAGGAAATAGAAAAAGTAAATCAGCTTTACCAACAATCACATATACGGCCAGCTGAAGTTGATGAATAAAGCTACTTTATTCTATCAAATGTAGCTTGTGAAGCTTATTGAACTGTGCATCAAGCTATCCATCAAGTGGAAACAAATACATGCCTTGTTCATGTCACGTTAACAATTTGGTTCTGTAAATCGCGGATCTGTCAGGTACTGTTTTCCTAAATCTCTCGGGGTTGGTCCTCACACCACCGTAACCGTTGGGTGCTCAGCATCACGCAGGACGCGGCCCATGCCGGTCCGTGGCCACGGGGCTCCGCCGCAGGAGACACGTCCGGGGCTCCCGTTGGACGCTGTCCCGTGGCACAAGAGCCTTGTTGAGCTTGGTGATTTTGTTCTTTCTCAGTTGTCACCTCTGGTGAGGAGTGGTAGTTTCTTATGGCTGACATCCCTGACAAAGAGAGAGAACTTGCCTGTAAACCGAGTCTTTATTCTTTTCTTTTCCTTTTTTTTTTTTTTTTTTTTATTGCTTTTACCTGGCACCAGGTAAATTTAAGCCAACCATAACTAGCCCCTTGGCCAGATATCTCCAGTCTTTTTTGAAACCTAAACTTGCTTCATCTTTCTCACCATTGTGAAAAGCCTATAATCTCTCTTTTTTTCATCTGAGTCTTAGGTTTTCTGGATGCAATGTATCAATTAGCTGGTAAGCATCTTTCTGAAAATCAGGGACAGCTTAGGTCTGTGATCCTTATCTCATATGGATCTGTTGGATAACTTGGAGGCTAGACAGAGCACATTTCAGAAAGAGTTATGGTAATTTACACAAAATGAATGATATTAAGATTCATCTAGTAAAGTGGTTACAGATTTAAATATGTGATATGTTGGAGTGAAATTGCTCATTTTTAATTAGCGATTATATTGCTTATAGTGGTTGATTTTTTCTAACATTGGCTGCGGTTAAAACATAGGGTGAATTTCCTATTTTAGCATGGACTGTCTATGATACAATCTGGCCAGATGATGATGTGAAGACAAAGGCTTGGCAGCCTCAAGGGCTCTGTTCTCTTTTTGCAGACCCATCCAGGAATTTGTCAGCTTCCTGGCATCTCAACAGAGTCCTAGTGTCTCAAGGACTGAAAATATGTTTGTTTGAGTATGAATCACTATTCTGCGATTCTGTGATCTTCATTTTACAAGAAAATGAAAAGTGAAAGTGAGAAGCAGCAGCACCCCAATGACATATTATATTCTAGCATATACCTGGCAGTCCTCCCTGTGTGTATGATAGTTGTCCTTCACAGACATAAAGGTGTTTTTCTGGTTAGGGAAGAAAAAACAGTTGTTTCAGACATGGCACTAACTCTTAAGTGCTTATCTAGGTCCTGACTGAAAGAAGTAATTAAGACGTCTGTTGGAAGTGGCAGTTACTGGTATTTTTTTACCTGGAAAACTGGAACTTTGATTTTTTTTTTTCATACATCTGCTTTTCTCTCTGGTATATTTTATCAATATGCTTTTGAGAGAACACAAAAAGGGCCACAATAGATTTGGGGGATGTTTTATACCCAGGGCAGCAGTTAAAGAACTGGACATCTGGAAGGGCTGTCAAGCTGCATCCCGACATGGAAGTCAGAGCCCTGTCAGAGCTTACCACTCAAAGGAGACTTTTCTGAGCAAGTTCCAGGAGGTTTGATGTGAGGAATCAGGGAGCAACTGTCAGCATCACTGTACTAATGATCATGTTCCCCTTATGATGGTGTTTCATCAATATTCTGGACCTAACAAGGAATATCATTCAGTATGTGTATTTACACAGTTCTTGCTCTGTGGTTCTCTAAAAAAGTGTTCCCAGTTTTCCTAGAAGAGTCTTGGTATCCTAATTTTTAAGTTTGCCTAATCTCTAAAAAGGTAAGAGTGTGCATTGGATATATTAGATTTGATTTATCTGGATCCAACAAATTAATAAATTAAAAAATGCAGGGAAGAGAAGATATAGGTTAGTGGTATTTTTTGCAGAAATTCTTTTTTTTTTTTCCTTTTTTTTTTTTTTTTTTTTTTTA
>VWPW01084855.1:818574-855893 GCA_013389825.1 Crypturellus undulatus | reverse complement strand
TTTTTTTTTTTTTTTTTTTTTTTTTGCTAACAACAGGATTGTTTGGACACTCAAGCTTCATATTTTGTTCTCAATGCATATGCTGCTTAACTGATTATGTTCCTTTACGATCTGAATGTTTCTTGAGAAAAAAAATGAACCCAATCCTTTCAAATCCTTCTCAGGAAAAAGGATGAAAGGATTGGGTTAATTATTAATATGTGATCTATTAGTGTCAGATTTTTACCTATGTGGTTTGTTTTTTGGTTTTTGCTTTTTAGTTTTTTTTTCCCCCAAAGTCTCTCCCTTTTTGTATCTGACTCTTAATTCTCTCTTATTATAATTGTGAGGCAGATTTAATGCCTAAACAAATAACAGTAATGGAGAATACAGGGAACAGGGATATTGAACACAGAAGGTACAACTCTGGCTTCCAGTTTAGAAAAATAAGTGCAGCAATACAGCATGAGCTGCATGTCACAGTCAAAATATTAATACTTTTACATAATGAACCCTGTTTATGCTCAGTGCTGGTATATTAGCTTGTGGTAATATTATTATTTGTATTTAATGCAGTTATATTCTGCTCACTTAGGCAATAAAAAAAGGCAAATTCAGCAGACATAGCAAGTATAGTGACTTTGAGTACACATTGATTGGTCTCAGAGATTTCTTTCTAACAGCGCTTGGGCATGCAACATTAGCAACTGCTTTTAGATTCAAATTGATGAAAACTTTGCATTTCCCTAAGTGCTCTAATAAAATTATAAGGTAGGAGTGGGGAGTGTTCTTTGTATACATTTTTCAATGTTTTTGGTTGGTTTCAGAAGTCCAAAGTCGTGTTGCTTTGTAGAATAAGAATATGAAAAGGGAGAACACTGTAGAGAATGAAAAAAAGTACATTGAACAAGATTTTGAACAGACAGATTTCTAGTTTTAAAGTACAAACTGAACCACAGACAGTTTCATCTCTATATGAGGAAGAAGTTCTTTCCTATGAGGGTGACAGAGCCCTGGCACAGGCTGCCCAGAGAGGCTCCTTGTGGAGTCTCCTTCTCTGGAGATCTTCCAAACCCGCCTGGATGCCGCCCTGTGCCCCGTGCTCTGGGTGTCCCTGCTGGAGCAGGGGGTTGGACTAGATGAGCTCTCGAGGTCCCTTCCAGCCTCAACCATTCTGTAATTCTGTTTTTCCTTTTATTGTAGCAAGAAGTAAAGATTCCTTACATTAAGTCTCCGCAACCCATGAGATGCTCTTGAATTGAAACCAGTATTCAAGTCATATAAGACATATTCAGTGAAGTCATAAATAGGTTAAGCATGCTGAAAAAAAGTTAAAATTATACTTGTAGATGCAATTATGATTCTTTTGCTTCAAAGCTTAAAATGCCAGATTTGACTTGAAGATCATTACTCATTTAGGAAAGAAATATTAAGTCTCTTCTTTTGACATTTATTTAGGAGCTATAGAGGAATGTGTTAACTAGTTGATAGATGCATGTTTATTTTTCCACATGAGTATTAAAGTTCGCATTAACATTTTTACCCCCATACTGCATTAATCTTGTTTTTAAATCTTACTTCTTTAAAAATACGTTGTCCTTGTGTGAGAAGGGAAGTAGGAAAGTACAAAATTTGTATTTTTCATACTTCGGCATCTTTGAAAGATGCTAGCATGATCTACCACTTACAGCTGTGTTGGTACCATAGAAAGGATGGTGTTCTCTCTGTTCCTGTGCTACTAAACATTATTTCTGTTTTGTCTAAACTCATTTTGAAGAACAGAATATACTAATTAATGAAATTAATAAGATTGTAATAATTAAGGAAAAATTCTAACATGTGGGTATCATGCTGTTTTATGAAAACTCAGAGCTTTACAGATTCATGTCAGAATCCCAAGTAGATACTTAGAACAGGTCGGTTCGGAAAGGTCAGATAGAAGCTTTCCCTGTGTGTCCAGTACTGTTTGTCAAGCTTGTGGGCTAGCCGCTCATCTCCAGAAATGGTGCGAACTGTCAACTCTGATTATAGCCACTGGCAGCTCTTGTCCCCTGGCATCTTTCACAAGCAGAGCTAATCTCTCTCAGATTAGACATCTGCAAATGTCAGGACCAAAACCTAGTCATTACTGTGATTGAAGAGAGGGATACAACCCAACTGCTCTGACTCTTCTCTCTCATTGCTGCTGTAGTATATGATATGTTCATTAAGACTCATTATCTCCTAAGTGAACCTTGCAACTCTAACTGCACAGGTTTATCACGTAGCTTTGAAACAATTATATTTTGCCTCTGAAAGAACTCAGATTCAAGTACGGAATCCTGTGTAATTCCTGATTATCAAGCATATCAAAAGAAAAATGTTGTTCCTGCTGTTTTAGCACAGCCTTGCAACAGCCTTCTCAAGGGTAGTTAGAGTCAGTAGGCAACCTGGATGTAAAGTTTGCCAAGGAGACAGATGCATCTTTTGTAAGATTATCTTCCAGTGTCTAGTTTCTGCTTTTATAATTACAGTTCAAAGAGAAACACAGAAAATGTATGACATATTTGAAGAGGGTTTGTTCCCTGGAATATTGGTACAGAGCACTGTGTAATAAGTTATCCTTGTTCCAAGATATCAGCGTAGTGATATTTTTCCCAAACAAGCCTGTAGAGCTGTCATTACCATTGTCTGTAAAAATCTGAAGCTGCTTTGTACACTGTCACTGTTGAAAGTGATTTGATTTTAATGCCAATGTTGTCTTACTAAATGCTTTTTCTTGGCAGAGAAGTGTGTGCAATCATATAATTTTTAATATACAAAAAAAAATACACAATCTGATCCTTAAGAGACATTGAGTACAGTTGTTGTCTAGAGTATGTGCTTTATGGAGCGTTCGCTGGATATTTGTTTTAGTGATCTGAGCTGGGACTGTAGCCTGAAGCTATTTATTTATAACTCCAATTGAAGCATTGATTTATCATCTGAATTTGGAGCTATGATTGAATCTTTCTGTTCCAAGTCTTCCGTGTTTGATTTATGAAGAAATGCAAATACCCAAGACCTTGCTTCCACAAAGAACTTTACCACACACTTAAATTTCAGCATTTCAGTAACCTGGCTCTTCAAAACTTCAACTGTGGTTTGCTCAGGAGCATTTATCCTGGAAAGGTATATTGAGAAAGGTCAAACTCAAGCGTTTTGTGCTGCTGTAGACATATAAAATAATGATGAGCTATTTTTTCCCACCTGGTGCTGCGTTTCATTTCTAGAGTGGCATAAAAAAATCAGAGGATGTTGGTGAATTTGGTCTGTAATCTTTCTAACATGCTCTAAAGCCTTTAGGTAATACTTGTGTGCTTTTTTGGGTGATCACTTGATCAATGAAAATCTATTAAAATTTTAGCATATGGAAGAAATACCAAATAATTTTGTCATATTTCACCGTCTCTTTTAATTAATAGTTGAGAGATTCCTGAAAATTGGGAGAAGGTTTTTATATTTTTCCATTTTTGTACAGATATGCATATTGAGGAGCAAGTTGGACAAACTTTGTGGAGAGTTTCAGAAAATGCTAATAGTTAGATTACCTGTTAGCTTGGAAAACTCTCAGAAATCAGAAAAATTGTGCAGAGAAAAAACTATGCATACTTTTACACTATTGAGGTAATACTGATTAACTTCAAGAGTCAACGGGACAGACAGACCTGACCTACTGTTGCTTTCCAGGGCCATTTTATAAGTGTCCAGAGATCCAAGAGAGATTAATTTTAAAGAAAGAGGAATAAATTTTTGTCTCTGTACTCATATATTTTGTTGAATCCTTTACAACAGGCTAATTTTACGTCATTGATATCCCTTGACTAAATAATTGCATAAAGGGAGACATGATCAGTCTGTTTGGTCTAAGTAGTTCTTAATTCTATAAAAAAAAAAGTAAAGGTGATGTTGTACATTTGGAATTTGATAGCTTATGTGAGCTGTAGTAAGCTCATGAAATTGTGTGGAAACTGCAGTGTTTCACCAATGCCTGTTTGAATGCTAAAGGCAGTTCTTAAAAATTCCAGTCTTGTTTGTTTTTACCTATCAAATCATGTAACTGGTAAGTACAGTGACTGCAAGTGAATTATTTTTTGAAAGGAAATTAAAAATTTTGCTCATTAAACAATATAAAAATTTAAATGGGGGAATCGAATGGAAAGAACAGTGATAATAAATGATTTACAGTGCTGTGAAATACAGCTTTTACCAGAGAGAAGATATCAGCCTGTTTTTAGCTTTTAGACTCCTTTTGTGATGCTTTTGTGTTGCCAGTTACATTTTTTTTGCTCTTGGTACAAGCAGTAAAATCCAGGAAGTTTGCTATTGGTACTTCTTCGATTTGAATCTAGTGCCTCTTTGAACTAAGTTACGAAGTCAGTGAATATTCTTTAAAGTTTTACTTTAAATAGGAAATTTAAAGATAGGAGGAATTACTACATGTGTTGCTATGATGCATTATTAAAATGGGTGTTTTTTCTCATATGTGTTCTCTGATGTGTTGAGCTGTTGATGTAAAAACACTTCTAGTTTTGTGACCTTGGTGCTAGTGGGTTGCCCAATCTAGTAAGTTTTGATTTTGGTTTTAGACATCATAAGTATGTGTAACATTTTTTGAAACGATTAGGTAGTTCAACTCTTTTAGTTACAGTGAGAATTTGTTGCTTTTGCTTCGACCTCAGTAGCCAGAATGAGTGGGTGTCTTTGATGATTTGACTAGTAGGGCTCTGTTCTATAATCCACATTCACAAAACAGTTTTTTGGCTACTTTGAGAGTTCAGAGGATCTAGTTTTTAAGTCTTTATACTTTATGTTCCACAGTTTGAAGTAGGGAATGATTTTGTTGTAAGAATAAATAAGCAAAGTAAAATGGAAGTTTTAAAAAATGAAAATTCTATAGTCCTGGAAGATTGATCTTACAGGTGAGGTAAACATAACCTGATTCTGTATGTGAGGAATCCTCAGAGCTTTTTCAAGGGAAAGGAGTCTACCTAGAATATACTAGCGTAAGTCAAGGAGGTTTTGTTATCTACCATTTGACATAGGGTAGTGTTGGAGTCCCATACCCTCTGACCAGGTTCTTTTAGATATTTTACACATGGAAAGTTTAATGCGTAGCACAAGGTTTATTTATTTTAAGTTAGCTGAAGTGACATGGGATTTCAGTTTAGGAAAGTGATATAGCCGTGCACTTACTTAAATCAGCGTACCAGCAGAATTACGTTTAGCAGAGTGTGGCTATTGCAGTATACAGTTCAAGAAAAATGTCAGTTTAGTTACTCACCATCATGAAGTTAGGTGTCCCCGGTCTCTGGGAAGGAGTGTGTTGATTGCAGGCAGCTAAAGCCGATCGCTGTCTTCGTTTATTCAGCTTTTACCATGGTAGTGACCATTTCAGCAATACTGAATACTGATGTTCTGCGTCATTATTGTGAGGAGGATCAGGATCAAATTGATCCTACCTTCTCTGTTTCCTTCATCCGTGATACTTATAACAGTCATTGCTTTAATGCTGTCCAAGATGTAGACGATTCCTGTGCAGATGGGCACTATATATAATTTGAGTTTGCAAGTTTGTTTTATGAACTTAGGATAATTCTCTGTGTACCTCACTTATACATCATGTTATCTTTTCTAAACATGTGTTTTTTCTTGTTCTAGCATGCTGTTCTTGCATTTTACCTCTTCTGTCATCTCTGCTACTACTGGCAAGCAGCTACCCAGCAACGAGGCCTTTTTTTTCCTTTTTTCTTTCTCCAGCTCATTAGAACCTTTTTGTTTTTGAATTCATCCCAAGTATCATTGGGATCAGTTTTTTCTTTTTCTGTTCATAAAAAATCCCAGCTAGATTTTTCCAGCCTGCCTTTTAATATTTTTGGTGAGATTTTTCCAGTAGTGACCCCATGTACAGCCAGTCTTATCATGACCCGTTCTTGATCGCAATGTTTCTAATTCCAGTGTTACCAAATCGAGACTGATGCCCTTGCCAAAGTAATCGTTGCTGCAGTAATGAGTAACACTCACGCTCAAGAATATCCTGACAGCCATACCAGTCAATATCAGTGTTTGGTACCCTGACCAGATTCCTTTTAAACATATGGAGGTTTTACTGTATAATGCAAAACTGTCCTATTTGAAGTTGCATGGGATTTTGATTTAGCACAAGATTTAGCAGTGCAATTAAAATTACCATACATGTAGAAAATATATTTAACAGATTGTAGCAGTTGCAAAATACAGTTCAAATACAGTGCAAGCATAAATTGAATTTCTGGGCTCTAAAAGTATGTGCAAGCAAAGTCAGGGTATACTAATATCTAAATTAATCTTTTAATCTTTCAAATCTGTAAATTCTTCTTTTTTACGAATTTTTTAAAAGTCTTAGTTTTTCTGACCTTTCAGAACATTTTGAGGTCTGCTAATACTAGTGCACTCCACTTCTAAAATATTATACTTTTTAAAATAAAAAAGCCCATTAGTTTCTCTTGTGAGCTAACCCAAATTTATTCCAGGAGTTCTTAGGCTTACCCTCTAGTGCTTTGATCCTGTATGCCTGTCTTCATATACATCTTTTATGCAAACTGAAGACTTAATTAATAGCTCAGCAACCAGACTCTTTAACCAAATATGTACATGCAGTGCATTGCTGTTAAAAGAAATTAAAAGTTCACATTTTAATCTTTTGCTCTGAAATCTGTGACTTTCATGATCAGAAAAGAGAAGCATAAATTCTGAAGTTAAGTTTGCAGATATACTTTAGAACCAGTGAAGTTTCAGAATTGCAAGTCTTTTCTCCTGACTGACTTCCCTCCTCTCTCCCTCCCTCTCCTTTTTTTTTTTTTTTTCCTATTATTATTTCCTCCGGGACATTTGAAACTATATATAATGCCTCCCAGGGCTGGGATTATGTTCAACTACCTGAAAAATAACAGATGCTGCTATGCTCTTCATAGCAGAGAATGCTGCTGTACAAAGCCAGGAAGCATCAGTGGAACATAACCCCAAGCAGCAAAATCATTGTTGAGATTGGCAAAATAAAATTATACTGTATTAGCATCTATGGCTTTTCACATCTGCTGGGTTAGATCAGCAAATACTGGCAACAACCCATTCTGCAAATGTCCCAAATGTTTTTCCTTCTGAGATTCTCAGTTTAACTTAGTAAGCAAAAATTGTTCAAAGCAATGGTATGGAGTGTTGGAACAAGTTTATCACAAACTATTAAGCCAATAACATTTGTGAAAACAAAGCATTTATTTCATTCAAGCATTATTCACATAACCCATTTGGAAAGCAGCACAGTAACTGATTCTGTGTACTCTGTTTCAGAAAGAGTTCCCTTTGAAGCAGAACACATTCCAAGACATAATTTTCTTTTTGGCTAGACAATTTTGTATAAATAATTTTGTAAGTCAGAACTGGTCTGTCCTAAATAATAATATTGAAATTAATTAGAAATTAATGAATAAATATTATTTTCAGGTATAAAGGGGATATCACCAAATAGGATAGAGGGATAGAGTTTGACATTGATAACCATCTTTTAGTATCATTATCATTAAGACTGAATTATTGTATTGTACAGTAAGTTGTAACTTTTTTTTTCATATATATGAAGTCATTAATTTACCTGACAAGTGTTCCTGTATCTAGTTTTGGAAACAAAGATTCTATATTCTATACCTTCAGGAAACAAATGCCTAATGTTGTTATCATCTGTATCTGGTTAAGTAATATTACAAAAAAGCATTGGACTTAAGATCTCAGGTTAGGGAGAATATTCTACATCACTTACATCACCCCATTAATGCATTTTGGAGGGCAGATACTCATCCATTTTAAGATTCTCTACAAATATTTGATGCAATATCAGCTAGAAAAATAGAAATTATAAGACATTCATGTAAATATTTAAAATAGTTTTTGCATCTTTACAATCTCACATGCTAAGCTGTCCTTGGAAGGCTGTTATGACTCAGAGTGCTATTTTGATGGTGCAAAAGCTATCACGTAATTATTATTATCAAAGCATAACAAAAGTATATTTAAGGAGTATTGTTATTTTTAATAAGGTATTTGAATCCAAGTAAAGAGTTTAGCAAAAAAATTCTACGAGATCCATACCACTCTTACTTGTCACACAAGGGTGATGTTAAGCTGATTTGTAACTGTTAATGGCTGATTTGAAATTACAGTATACTTCAATGAATGCTTAAACAAGGATACTATGTTATAAAAGTTTTTTTTTTTTAATTTTGTTTCCTGACTGTGATTGATCTTTCTTAGCTACAACTTTTTGAGGTGGTGTCTACACAACATTTCTAGATAAGAAAATACGTCTTCATATTTTGTCTTCCTGTAAGCATGATCGCTGGTATGTAGAAGTTCTCCTGAGATAAACAGTCTTGAGAGAGAGGATGCTTGATTATAAGAAAGAAAACCAGATAATTATAGTTCCATTGAAGTCTTAAACAACTTTAATTTTTAAAATAATTTTTAAATTCCTAAAGTAAAAGTTCTGTTTCAGCTTAATCATCACATTTATACTTGAATATAGTGTTTTGTGAAAAGATGTTATGCTTTTTTAATCTAAAGTGATGGCCTCAGTTTTTGATAAAATATTTGCTATTATGGAATTTTTTTTTTATTGGAGTAGTATGATTCAAACAGGGATGAAATAATGAGTGTAAGTTAACTGTAAGTTTTAAAGGTGGTTCTTTGAGTATTTGTCATAAGTGCATGTACCTTACTCATATGATTTTGGAAATTTTCAAAAAGTTCTGTCAAGAGGGCGGCAAATGTTCACTGAATTTTATTGTCATGTCTAGCAGATGCACTGCGTGTATTTTCTTATTGCCACTTACACATGTATACTGCGTTATGGACAAATTTATTTAACATTTCTTTGCCAAAAAATAGCAGGAAATAATTGATACAAGACGAATAATGTATTTTAATTTTTTGTGTGGAAGAAATGGCACATGGAATTCTGATATGTACCTACTGAATTTGAATTTGTGCACCTACTGCCAGTGAGCTGTGAGGAAGTGTCCATGAATTGATCCAGGTGAGAGCAGTCATGGAAGGCAGGGAGCTTCCTTAGGTGCCAGGGAGCTTCCTTAGGTGTAGCTCGTGCACCTCCTGAGGAAACTCTTCTCTGTGGGTAGAGGCTGTTCTTAGCACGTTAGCACATTGGCAGATCACAGGCTATCGAGTTGATCGTTTTGTGTATTTTTTGAGCAATTAGTAGCTGCTTTGGGGGATGCGTCTGCTTATTGCAGAGAGATTAGATAATGGCATGTATCGTGGCGTGTTGATGGTGGGCAGAGGCAGAAGTGACTGTTCATCAAAATTTGTTTTTCTAGGACTTGAGCAAAATTCTAATGCTCTTTCAGAAAAGTGGAAATAAGTGAGATTATTAGGGGAACATCATGTTCATGGTGCTTCATGAAACGCTGCACATTCGATTCAGAAAGCAGATGTGTGGTTTGGGAGGGAAAGTCCAAGCGCTGATACTTTCACCATGATTTTTGATAGTCGTGAGGACTCTTCACTGAGCAAAACCTGTTTGCTTATGAGAACTGAACTTCCGATTTTTGTGGTCAACATGAGTGCCAGGAGTTTTTCTTAATCCTGACTTGTGGAGTTGTCAGTTAAAATGAATTTGGAGTGGATGGAAGCTGGAGTTTGCAGTTGCTTTGTGCCGTTTATAACTTTTCTCAAGAACATGAGGAAGTGCACAGTGTCTCTGTATTCCTCACAGAAATATCTGACCAAAAATTCTGAACTTGCATGTGGCATATGAATGCCTATTCTGAACCCACACATACCAGTGTAAATCAAATTAATTTTATTCTAGGACGAATAAATGATAGCAGCTATGCAGTAAATGTTGAAAGGAGTCACTAAAGATAGTACATCAAGTATGTAACTTGATAAAAATAAAAAGGTAATTTTGAGCACTGCTTTTTACTTGCTTGCATAACTCTTTGGGCAACTGCTTCTTATGTAATTTATCTGGCTAGGAAGCCTGCTCTGCCTGTAGCAGCTGAGGAGCTGACTTGCACATTTTTCCTGTACAGGGTCTTGGTGGACATTTGAAGTAAAACAAAACAGAACAAGGCAGACCAATTAAGGTAGAATATGTAAGAGACTGTATTTTTCACCTTGAGAAAATTATCGAAGGCTACATTACTGTCATATTCTGTAATAGGAGTCAGGCATTCCATAGCTTACATTTTTTAATATCAATTTCTGTTGACATTTGAGGACTTAAGTATGCAGTGAGAGGATGGTGATTGAAAGCGGATGAAACGATGTTTCTGAAAACCATGAAAGCTGAAAAATTAGGCCCAAGTGGTCTTGGAAATTCTTAAATACAACTGAAAACCAAAAACTGTACAGTGGAGATGAGAAGAGATAAGATGAAATTAAGGATATCTGCCAGCTTGGGTTTCACGTGCTCTTGGCTTGTGTTGCATTCCTTTGCAAAGTGCTGGCCTAGGCAGCCCTCCTCCGGGATGTGGCTGCTTCCCACGTGGGTTCCGGAGCCCACGTTGCCGTTGGAGAACAGTGAGACTGCAGGGTGCAGTGTGACCACAGCAGAGGGTCCCATGGTTCACGCGATGGGGAAGGGAGAGCGCTGCAGGAAGGAGCACTGGGAAGGAGAGATGCCTGCACGGAGAAGGAGTAATGTGCTGGAGACCAGAGGCGACTGGAGAGGGTTTGGTTCCAGTCAAAAAGCCAGTTAACAGGAGGTGATTGCTCTAACCATAACATAAAGAGGAAAATAAACTTACTAAAGTAGTTTGAAAGTGATATTTTTTCCTTAGTTGGTTAAGATGCAGTCCTGTATGTCCTGCACACAGGAGTTTGTTCTTGGCTTCATTCGAAATTCTGATTTGAGAATAAATGAAGAGCTCTTGAAAGCAACGAAGTGATATGAGTGTTCCCAGGTTTTTCCTAGCATTTACATTCTTTTGTCCTTCTGCAAAGGACTGTGAAAATCACCAAAGAGGGGACTGAAATAGTGGAGTTAGTTAACATTTAATTAAGACATAAACATTAGTCTCATTAAAAGCAGATACCCGTGAATTTAGTAATGCGCAGGAGTAGTGGGGATACCAGAAAAATTTGTGATAGAAGTAGGGAATAAATACTGAGCTTAAGATATGAATTTCAGGATCTAACTAAGGAATATCAGTCCCAGAATTCTCTATCAGCGTACAACCATAACTAAAATATTTAAAATAAATAATGGCACTCCTAGAAGAGATTATTCATATTGTAAATTTGTGAGATTATTTTGTAAGGAAGGTTAAAAAACAGAGGATTAGAATTAAAAGCAGAGATTTGAGAGCTATTTGTTTTTTCAATTTAGGAATTGTTGTAAACAATAAAAAACTGTTGCTTCTTAGCAGAGGTATTTTACTAAAATAATCAGACAACTTTAAAACTGAGCTACCCATTTTATATTTCATCTCATCCTTGTGTCAGCTATTTCTTAATTGCTTCACGTTTGTACCTACATAATCAACAGAAAAGATCTGTTGCTGAATATGGATTTGGTGACAGGCTTTTCTGCAGACAGTTTTTTTTTCTTTTACCTGGGTTATGAGCCAATTTTTTTTGAATTGATACCAGTTCTCTTGAGAAACTTTGTATAAAAATGGAAGAAAACTCACATGCAGGATATAATAATTAACTTCTTTATGCAATATTTGGCTTTCTTGTAGACAATGTTATATAATTCATATTTTATACGATACTGATAAAAATGCTGTCAAATTTATAATATTTTTGTGGCAATGGATGCTAGTTTGTCATAGGGACGGGATCCATAAATCCTTTCTGTTTCTGTAATGTGGATACAGACAGTCATGGGCTGAAGAAATGTGATGATTCAGCTTATTGTATTTTGTTAAACACTTCTCTGGTTTTGGAATTCTCTTCTGAAATAAACACTTTTTTTCTAAGTAAGTACATCATTAGAAACAGACTACATGTCACTTTTTCTTTTTTAAAGTTCTATTTTAAGTTCTGTTCAATATACCAATTTGTTTCCTTTGCACATTCTTCTCATTTTGTTTAACCTTGATTGACACCTACATACCTTCTCATTGATCACAAAATATTTATTAGGCACAGTCCATTTAAATGAACAGAACCACAGACCTTGTCAGTGGTCAGAACAAGGCTGTAAGAATACAGTTCAGGAAAAAAAGACTTAACAATTTACTCTCAGGTTTCCAGCATGACAAGACATTTCCTTCCTCAAAATTGGTGTAGTTTGCAGGTGCTCAAGTAGCAAAACTGCCCATCAAGCTTCCCTGAGGTTCCCAGCCAAGGCTGGATTAGGCTAAAATTTTTCTGCTGACTTGAGTCATTAGTAGTTAGGAAACTGATTTCACATGGGCAGAGTTTTGTACCCGCTCCTCTTTTTCCAGAATCCTCTTTTTTTCACATCTTTATCTCAATGGAAAATGACTTCTTTTTAAAATTCCTCCTTTGAATATCAGTTCATTCTCTTTGAGCTACCCTGCTGCTTTATTCTCTAGCCATTCTAGATACTCTCTATTTCATAATATCATTTTTATGGAAAAGTGCTGCACAGAAACACTGATAATAAGTGAAATGCTATCACTGACCATTGCTAATAAATCATTTTTCCTGTAATGGGATCTGACATAAACTGTTCCTGAAAGTCCAGCTGTGACCTGGATCAGATTGTTCCTGGTTATTCAGTGTCTGTAACATTTGTCTGTTTTTCTTGTCAGAGGTTACATAAAAAGCTGAAAGGCACCGTTCATGCAACTGTTTGACAAAACGTAGCATATTTCATCAATGAGGAATTTAAAGCAGAGTCTGTGGCATGATGGAGTGTAGAGGCTGGAGGAAGTGAGGAATGGACAAATGTATTGATTTTGATGAATATAGGAACAGAAATTCTAAGTAATAGAACTACTGAAATACTTTGATGTATGTGAAATAGTCCATGAGTGCTATGGATGTCAAATCTCTTTACTTTGTGCTTGTTTGTCCTAATGCCTAATTCTCCAATAGTATTTACACATAGATTTATTTTAGTGTTGTTTGGAATTCATTGTTAATGCTTGTGACAGCATCAGTGTTGTTTGTCACTGTAACCAATTATTTGTTTTATTTAAGAACTGCCCGAGACTACCTTAATTGAGGAGGAAGTGCAGGAGACAGAGACATGGGCCAGGCCTCTTATATACCTTTGGCAGAAGAGAGCGCATAATTTCAAGGCTGAAAAGGAATATAATGCAGCCTGTGCCAAAAAGGAACCTCACTGTGCTATCTGCACGCTGCTCATGCCGTACTACAAGGTAAGCGAGATTCTTACAGTTTCATTTTTCAGCAAAATGTGAAATACCTGCCAGCCACTTCATTCCAGGTAAAATAGTAAATGAGAAGTCAGAGAAACTTATGTGTTTGATTTATATGAAGAGTAAATAAACCCGATATGGCTGAAATTAGAACGTACACTCCATTCACCTGCATTTAGCATTATTTACCTTCCAGAGTCCGTGGAGGACTGGTATTAAAGCATGTATACGTTTTGAAGTTGGTGAATCCACACAGATTCATGTTTTTAGACACTTCCTTATAGGTCCTTATTTGAATGCTTTTGTTTTGAGCCGCTACCCCTTCTTCCAGCAATGTTGAAGAAGTAACTAATTCACAGTACTTTGGCCTTCTCAAGAATAATATTCTCACAAAAACAATCTAACCTACAGTGCTGCTTGATAACAGGCTGAGAAAATCTTATATCAAATATCAGTTAAAAATACTGACGGTGCTGTTTGTTTTGTAAAGCTCAATGCTTTCCACTTAATAAAATATTTAACCTGAAAAAAATGACCTTCCAGTTACTTTAAAATAACATTCGAGGGCTAATACATACCAGTGTATGAATTTTTTTCACACAAACACACTAAACACCATTGTGTTTTTGATTTTGTATCATCATCACTGTATTATGAAAGAAATACACTGAACTCTAGAGAACAAGCTGAGCACAAACAAACCTTTCATCTGACTCTTTTTGTAACCTGGGGTGTTTTTACCAGTTAACATGTATAGAAAAATACTTATTGCTACAGCATGCTCCAGGAGAGTGACAAGCAAAACTGGATAATGTTTTAAGTACATATGGCAGTAGATATAAAAACCCTTAAAAATAAGACTATTCTGAACATTTTTATGAATTAATTTTTGGTTCTGAAGAACTTCAGGATGTCAGAAAATAGAGTCACCTGCTGCACTCTACAGACCTGCAAAGCAGAGTGGCCTTTGGTGGAAAATTGTAAAATAGTTTGGGCAATAGTAAGTTTAGAATTTAGGAATCCGAAACTGTCCAAACTCAGAAATCCTAAACTGGTGGGAACTACAAAATTTCCTTTGGAGAAAAGAAATAACTCTGTGGTACCTCCACTGTAATGTGTTGCCTGACACTGCGCTAAGGACTGCTGTCTTCTATTCCCTCTTCATTGCAAACCCGAAAAGCTGTTAAAGGGGAACCCCCTCTGCGTAAGGATTAGGGAAAAGACTCTCTTGACCCTTCCAGGAGCCAGGGAAGCAAGCAGTAAAGTGGATAGATAATGGATTTCTCTCTGACTTCCCCCAGCACCCTTGCTGTTTGCTGTGCCCAGGCTACCATCTAGGAAATGTTTGTGTGTTTCCAGCTGGGGAAACGTTTTATGTTAAAAGCTGGCCTAACAGCTTCCCCCTTTGTTTTTGTTTTTGTGACAAAGGAAGGCATAATTGGGTTGAAATTGCCAATCAATTAAACCAGACGCCATGGGCAGGTGCTGCTTTGTTTAATTGTTCTTCCCAGTTAACAGAAAAATATCAGATATGTCAGCATTACTCAGGAGTTCCTGTCCTCTTCCTGGGATTTTAAGGTCTAGCAGCTTCACTGAACTGGCCTGGGCTCAGATGAAGAGCTCTTAGAGAAACAGTGATGCCAGATCATTGAGCAATGCTGCAATTTTTAGTGTGCTATTTTTTCATTTCACTGTGTTGGAACAGTCCATAAACTGTAGAATTACAGACAGGTATCTAGAAGCATCAGTTTTCTTATAAAACTGTTATGTAGTTAATGCAAGAACTATGAGGGGAAAAGTTATTTCACCATTATCAGAAGGACCAGTAAGTAAAGTTCTCCTTTCTTTTAATTAAATACACATATATATACTTTTTTTTTTCCAGCCAGACAACCATAATGATGACAATTATACTTTTGGGGAAACAAACTCTGAAAAAACATGTATGGCTGAAAATGAAAAGACAAAACCACTTATCCCAGAGATGTGTTTCATATATAGTGAAGAAAACACTGAAAACTCTCCATCCAATGCCTTCATCGAAGAAGATGGAACAAGTCTTCTGATTTCCTGTGCAAAGTGTCGTGTACGAGTTCATGCAAGTAAATAAATTAATTGTTCAGTTGGTAGAAATGTCATATCAAATTTTGCTTAACTGATGAGGTAATAATTAACAAGGCATCAGGTATATCAGAATACCCGAGGAACATTTCTGTATGTACATTTAAACATTTAACATTTAAAGCACTGGCTAAATTTTTTTATGAACTATTTTAAATATTCCATTATTAGTTAATGGTTGTTTCAAAACCAGTGAAGAATTACAACTTCAAAGTTAAGTGTCCATACCATTTAAAAGAAGAAGAAAAAAAGCTCTTAAAGTCACAACATTGATTATGTTATAAACTGACCTTTGTAAAATATACAGTCATATTCAGCTTTCTTTGCTGCACTTCTGAAAGATCTCACGTATCTATGCATGCAATAATTGGAATTGTACTTGCTGGAAGATGATGAGCTTCTCTCAGTTGGCAAAAGCTACAATTTCAACTGTGAGCTACATTCAGGGTTGCTTGGTTAGTCTGAAGCAATTTTATAAAATCTCCAGATACAGTGACCTTGTCAGCTGTGGTGACCTGGATGACCTTGTTAATGTTTCTGTAAACTTTTCAATAATTATGGACTGCCAACTGCTGATCCTTGCTTCAGTCCCTAGCTGTTAAATTCCTATTTTGCTTCTTATATTTTAGCAACAATGTGGTATCAATATATTCTTATTAAGTAGTCAGGATTAAAAGTTACTGTATTTGAGGACCTGTAAATATTGCCATTTACTGTAGATATGTAGTAATTTCATCCCCCCGGTTCATTTCATGCACAAATTTTCCTCAGTATTTTCTACTCAGTATTTTAGGACTTGACTCCACAAAGTCCGTGTCAAATCCATGTGGAAGTGCTATGTGACTGCACAGAGTGAATGTCAATGCACTTATCTGAATTTTTCGTTGTTACTGCAGGGAAGAAATGCATGCTTTCTGTTGAACTGAAAGGAAATAATAAATACATTGGGTTTTTTGAGTTTTGTAAAGTACATAATTTATATATTCCGCAGACTACTTGAGAATAGCATTAAGCCTAACATGGAAAGGGTCACATGGTCGCAGGAAATTAAGTGTATTGAACTGTATGATGTCGTAGAGAGAAAGGCAAAATATATTACTCAACCCAGCTCTCTCATTCTAGGTTGCTATGGCGTTCCTTCTCACGAAATCCATGGCGAATGGCTATGTTCTCGGTGCGGAAAAGGGGACTGGACAGCTGTAAGTTTCACATATCTAAAACATTACAGATCTGAAAAGAAAAAAAAAAAAAGGTGGACAAATTCTGTGTGGAATGTAGCCTGTGTATCTGTTTTTTGTGTGAAGACAATTTTTGTTTTTCATTAAAGAAAGCTTTATTTGTAAAATAAGATTAGATTGCAGTGTACTATATAGTTACATTTTGAGCTATGGAAACTTAGAGAAGTTTTACATGCTCAGGAAGAGTCCTAGTTAACAATAGTTCTGTGTAAAATAGTGTTCAAAGAAACAACTGAACACACATATATATATGTAACAGAGAGAATTAGAAATGACATTTCTTCTCAATATTTTATACTTTAAGTAGGTATCTGTGGCAACTGGGGAAGTTAAAGGGAAACAGAATAGTAAATTGCAATCTAGAGTGAAAATGTTCTTTCACAGCATTTAAAGATTTACTGCTGTATATTATTAGAAAAAGATTTAATTCCTGAAGCTCCTAAATGCCTATTGTTTGATATAAAAATTAGTGTGCAATAGTTTTATGCAAAGAGAAATAAATAGATAAGTAAGTAATAATTGATAAAGTCCTCAAATTCTATATTTATCTAAAATAAATCAATTTAAGATTTTACATTTCACCAATCTATCAGTTGGCCTGCCAAGGCAGATAATATTTGTTTTTATTAAAACAGCTTGAGGAAATGCGATAATGATTTTTGATGGCAACACAGCTTTTTTTCATTCAGTTGTTGAATTAAAATCAGATAGTCCAGATGCCTTAAAAATTTAAATCCTTAAATGGAATGATAAAATTTTTAGATACGCTCAAGAAGAAATGAGGATTCGCACTCCTGGAAACTGTAATATCACTTTTCACACTTCATTTCTTGCAATTATGAACTCCACTTTTAAGATAACTAACAGTGATTGCATTAGCAAAGGAAAAGTAAGAAGAAATGTGAAAACTTTCATTTTCCTTTTGTACATGGTCAGCATTTTCATGTTCCTTTTGAATGTTGAGTATTAAGGAAATAACTGAGGAACTCTCATTTACAATGCATGTGTAATGTAAGCTGAGCAAAACAAAAGGAAAGTGACTTTTGCAACTGCTCGTTGCAAAAATACTGTCTGTAATGTTTAGTCCAGTCTTCTCTCAGAGAACAGCTATTAAAAATCTAGTGAATCAATTTGTGTCTCTGTAATACGGTCTCATTGTAGTAGGCATGGCATTCTGACTAGGGAAAATCCAATTTTCATCTTTCATTCGTGACCAGGAAGGTTTGTTCCACCTTCCTTATCCGATGGTCAGAAGGTTCAGGATCCTTGGAATGACTCTTGCATCTTTTCTCCCAGGGCTGGTGGAAAGTTGAGGGAAAAGCTGCAGCCTCCCCTGTGAGGTGTGAGGGTGCCATTAACATGCAGTCTAACTGCGAGTTAAGCCAAGAGTAGACGCTCCTGCAGCTCCATCAGAAAGTTTTGTCCATTTCCTTTCTGGAAGGGGGCAGCAATGGAAGGTGTGGGTATTCTGAGGACTGTTGTTGAAATACCTTGTACGGCGGCAGTGGGATTGAATCATATGTTTTTGTTTAAAAACATTGAAAACCCTAGATCATTGCCTTGGAGTCTGCTGTCAGCTGCAATGTACGAGCGGGGTAATATTGGGGGCAGTCTCCATCTTTTGATTATAGTGTGGTTATTTATAAATATTCATTGAAAAATATGAAGCAAAATGCAGCCCCATATTTTGTTAATGCTGTAGAGAGATTTCTAAAAGAGCTTGGGGTCTGGGGTTTAATTTACAAATTATTTTGGTTATTTTACAAGTGAAGAGAGCATTCAGATAGCCTAGCGATAGGTAGAATATAAGAACAAAAGTGGTAAGGTAATGGCTGATTTTACTCTTATATTTACACTATGGAGAGAGCGTTGTGGAGTGTAGGGATGTGGAGTGTGGGGATGTGGAGTGGGATAGAAAAAATAAAAATGTGGAGAGAAGAGATAAAGCTTTTAAGAGCCTAAAGCTCTTAGGACATTCCTTTGGCAAAATTTTAAGGGATAAATTCACATTCAAAAAAGCACTCATTTGGAGTAAAATATTTCTTATTAACATCTTATATGAAAAAATATGAATTTCACAATATAATGTTGTATACATAACTATTTGAAACTCAAGAAAAGGCAATTTTGGTTTTTGACTAAATTATTTGTTTCAGATAAGGTAGTGGAAGAGTAACTAGAATGTCAAGAACATACAAAAATTAGGTGCGAAACCTTGATAATACTAAGTGTTATCCAGTTAGAAAGACAATTTGCTTAATGTAAACCTCAGCATATTGAGCTGAACTGCTGTGATTTTGGAAATGTATTGAGAAATGTACAGCTAAAAAAATAGTGCTGACAGCTTCCTAGTTTTTTTGAAACTTTAACTGTGACCTGGTGACCTGAACTGATGCCCTCAAGAGAGTTCCTCATTGAAATAACTCCATGGAATAAAATTCACATTCTTAATGTTGTATTTTGACCTTCAGTTGGGAAGTTTTACTGTGAGATTGAAGACTGAATAGATATGTGAAAAAATGGCTTTCCCATTCTTAGATCAGGTCTCTGAGGCACCTAAATTCAAATTAGTTGTGCCATGTTTAGAAACTTTAATTTGGTATTGCTTGTTTATTTACATACTTTTTTTTTTCTTTTTTTTGTGCATGGTTTCATTTTGCTTTTTATTTGGGCAATAAATCTGGCATTTCCTGTTAATACTGAAGTTACTAAGAATAACAGGTATTCTCTGTTGCTGCATGTTGTTCGTGTGTCAGTGTCAACTGTTCTTTATCAGCTGAAAGATGTTAGAAATGACAGATAGTAAACATGAAAGCTGCCTAGCCATCAGTGCTAAGTAACAAAAATCCTGTGGATTTTTAAAGGATGTGAATAAGGCAGTATTTGGAATTCTGCTATTTACTCATACATGAGTTATACCCAGCTTAGTTTTCCTTTTTGAATATTAGGGTGTCTCAGTACTCTAGAGTTGCTGAAGCAGCCTCAGAACTGCTAGAGATTAAGTCTGAGAATTTGTAGACTGAGCTGCCAGCAGCAGAAAAAATAATGTATGTTTTTAAGGGGGAGGAAATGTCTGACCAAGAGTGGCAGTAGTGGTCAGCCTAATTTGTATTTCAGGAGAAAGACCAAATTATCGATCTATCAATTTCTAAGCAGCTATACAATAATAAAGTTGTAAGTGCAAAGGGGTATGCATTTAGGAACATATCATATCAAACCATTTGAGATTTTTTTGTCATTGACAGCTCCTGGGAATAAGGCATAAACATAAGATTTGATGTGTCCTGACTTTCACAAGCTTTTAATAATGCTTTAAATTTTGATATGCAGGACAGGGAAATAGAGCAGTACTTGCCAGATATATTATAATATGGATCTGTTTTCAGACCTCAGTGTCTGAGTGGTTTTTTAATTACTTTTCATGTCTTATGAAACATACATGCAAATCTAGGCTGGTCCATTTAAAATCATTTTAAGATGACCAAGAGTAATTTTAAGATGACACAGCTGATTGGGAAATATATTTTATGGGCAAATTCCGTGGTGTTAAACTTGCAAACTATGTCGAATTGTTCCACAAGTGTCTAGTATTATTAAATATATTCCTTTCTTGAGTTATTTCAATATTTCAATGAAATTAAAGGATGAATAAAGTGTTTCTGCTGAATTTTCTGTGAGTACAAAGGACCTCAGGCATTTTGCAGAATGAGGCTAGAAATAATATTACTATATTGGAGAAATAATATAAAATAAATTATTTGTAATTCAACAGAGATAGATGAAATGCTGAGGAATTATCAGCTGCTTGCATAAAAGATGGGAATGCCTCCCTAGATAGGAGCTCCTGCTGCCCTCAGAATGGTCGAAAACTGAACATATTATACTGGTCTGAGAACATCCAAGCATCAAATAGGGATGCTTAAACTCCGTACTGGGAGTAAGGCCAGGAAAACATGAGGAACAATCTTTCTGCTCTCTTTGGCTTTGATGAGAGCCCAGCTGAAGAGCTGTGTTTGGCTGTGAGCACAGATTCTTCAAAAAAAGGATTAGACCGAATGGACTGGAAGAGGAATAAATTGACATTTCAAAAAAAGAGGGAAAAAAAATCCTTTCAGTAATTCTTCCTAGACTTTAATCATTCCAGAAGGGAAGGCTGAAAAGGATTGAAATTATTCAGTGGAGTCAGAAGACAGAAGGGAAATACACAATATTCTCTAAGGTAACATAATATGTATACCTCAAAGAGGAACATGATCAGTTGTCATCCTACTAGGGACGATGTGAGTTATAGCAGTCTTAAACTGAATCAACATCTGTTTATGTTAATCTCAAGAAATTTTCTAAATTTCTGTTTGTAAAATGTAGTGAAATACTGGAATAGGATATGTGGAGATTTTGCAGAATCTCCTTCCTGAAGATTTAAAAGCACGTATTAAGCAAACATTTTGTCAGGAGTAGAGGAAGAAGAGCTTGTGCCTTGAAGCATACGGATTAAGTAGACACTTAGTTTTTTTTTTTTTTTTTCATTCCTTATTTGAATAGTATTATTCACTACAAAGCATTGTGAGTCTAGTACCTTTGGAGAAAAACTTGCTTGATACACAACGTAAATCGGTTAGTGCATTTTTGTGTGTAAGGAAACCCATTGCTGCTGTCTGCATGATTTAGCACTGCTGGTACTTTTTTTTGGTCCTATTTATCATGTTAGGATCTGTTTCTGTCTCTTCAGTGGTTGAAGAATAACCTTAAATTACCCTGAGAGCTTTCACTTAAAAATAGTATGATACTTTCATTGAATCTAACCTTATACTTCAGGATAAATATGATTCTGCTTTAACCAATCTTTTGGTCATCCTTAATAAAAGATAACTTAATTGAATATAGTACTGCCCAGGAAACTATTTTGAATTATTAAAATATGCAATTTTTCTTGGTCTCAGCAACCTTATGCTGAAAACTTTATGCTACTTTTGAATTACATACTTATGTATTCTTTATTAATCAATTTTTGATTTGTATAATTTTTTCAATACCGTTTCTGTACATATATTTAATTGTATTTTAATTTGCTTTCTAAATGTCATTGGAAGGAGAGACATAATTAATGAAAACTGCTTATTTGCAAAATCTCTTTTTGCTTAAGGGAATAGAGAGTGTATTTTATATTAGTTTATGTGGTTCCTGCTCTTCTGATTTCCATATGAAAAAAAAAGGAAAACGAACACCTTATTTATCAAGTTAAGTAACCTCGTTCAAGTTAAGTATTCCTAAACACTATGGCCATTGTAGCGTATTTGAAAGTGAGATTAAACTCATGTACCCGCATGTCTTTTAAAATATCAGAAATATGCACAAGATCAGAAGATTTAATTATTAAAAAAAAATCTATAGACTTATATAAATCTTATATTTAAAATATAAGATTCTAAAATAATCCGAAATCTGAAATTGTCATCTTTTTCATCTTTCAAGTATATCTTTGTATGCTACTATGCAAGAGGTCCTGTTTGATAATGATTATTGGCAAAAGAAAGCATGATATTGAATCCATCTGTGTTACGGCCCCCAGAATAGTGATAAATCAGCCTCCCAAAACAACAACAAAAAAATCAAATAATATTAAATAAGTCATCTGCATGGCTTCTGGAAGTGTAACTATATTCATACAAAATGTCTAGATGGAGAACAAATGCCTCATTAATCTTAAATGCTTCGGCAGGAGAAAGTTAGTGAAGTTAGGAAGAATAATGACTGGCATTATAGGCGACGCAACGTACTGTACTGTGTGCAAGGATGTAGTCACCTCGTAGCTATACTGCATAAACACAATACCCTCATTATTTGTGGGAAAATAAAATCAGAGAGTAAAG
Source organism: Crypturellus undulatus (assembly GCA_013389825.1). Classification (NCBI taxonomy): domain Eukaryota; kingdom Metazoa; phylum Chordata; class Aves; order Tinamiformes; family Tinamidae; genus Crypturellus; species Crypturellus undulatus. The sequence continues at coordinate 833,318 of VWPW01084855.1, read as the reverse complement.
AGTTAGAAATAAGAAATATAAGGAATAATTAAATGAATTTGGATTATTTACTGCATATAAGCTAGCTGTAAATAAGGCTACGGAAACTTCCTGACTTTTTGCAGACTAATTTAACTCTCCTTAACATTACAGAAATAGCTCAGCATTTCATCTCACCAGTAACTCTGATTATAACAGCATATGTATTTCAAGGATCCTATGCTGAACTGTAACGGCAAGTGTGAAACAGCTGTTTAGTATTTTTTCCTGTAGGTGAATAGGTGAACTGTTCCAAGCTTTATGTTTTTACCACTTGTATGCAGACTTTTGATTTATTTTGAATTCTGTTTAAGGTTGAATACATAGGTTGAGGAATTCTGAAAGCCTTTTTATTCCTTTCTTTTTTTTCCTTTTTGCAAAACATTCAGAAAAGTGATATTTAATGACATTTAATGAATTTGAATAGCCTTATATAGTGGTGGACTTTTCAATGGGATGTTTAAATTCGTGTCAACATTTCTTTCTATTTCTATTTCTTTCTATTACAAACTTCTATTTTTAAAGCTTAATAATGGCCAAAGTAATTCACTTCATCTGAGTATACATTGATACTGCTAACAAAGGTTTAAAAGCATTTGAATGTTGTTAAAGGGAGATTTTGAGGCTCAATAAAATTTGCCTACAATATGAAAGTTTTGAATTTCAACTTTTCTCTTTTTTGTTTTCTCTCATTTTTTTCTTTTTCTTTTTCCCTTCTCTCCCTTTTTTATCTCTCTCTTCTCCTACCAGAAAAAAAAAATTCTGTGTGTGTTTTCCCCAACTTTCTACACAGAAAGATGTCTTACTTTTAGATGGTTCTATGTTTGGACTGGGAAATAGGGAGACTGAGTATTTCTTTCTCCTGTTAGTCTAGTAACAATACAGACAATGATTATGAAAACAGTCTTTGACACAACATAGGCAAGTTAACACTATGTGTCCTGATACTGTCTAAGAATGTGAATTGCAGACTGTAAGGGAAATTTCTGGCCATCAAACACTTGGATGACTTGAGCAGATTTGAATATATCAGAAAGACTAAAATGCTCATCTACCACTGAAGTGCAACAACCTTCAAATCTGAAGAACCTTCTTCAAGGTTCTTGCCTTTTCTATATCAGCCTTAGCTGAAGTAGCGTCTGTGCATTAAATGAACAGTAACTCTTGATGGATTTCTCTTTCATGAAATTAGCCAGCCTGTTCAATCAGTATTAACTTTCAGCAGCTACAAAATGCAAAAAAAAAAAAAAAAGATGTGGGCAGAGTAACATTTGATAACATTTGATAACTTTGATATTTTCTAAAAAAAAAAAAAGGAAATAATAAGAAAAATAAGAATAATAGAGAGCCACAGCCTTTTTCTGTTTGCACAAACAAAAATATAGACTCAGGCTTAAATAAACTGAGGAAAAAAGACAGCAGAAAAGGGAGCAATGCCATACCGAAATGCACATCTAGTTGATTCTGGGAGATGATATTTTAAGCACTACAAATCAATTGAGGGGGAAGGCAGAAGGCTAAGGGCATCTATTTTGAGTTCAAGGGTTGCCTTCTAAAAGCCTGCCACAGTGTCTTGAAAAAAACACAAATTGTTTCTCAACTTCAACCATTCAAATTGTATTAGTGTGACTTGGCTGTGGCAGAGCTAAAGATTAGATGTCTGTTTTAATTAGTTGTGGATTTTCTCCCATCCAGCTACTTTTTAATGAGACTAGTAAGCTGGTATTACTCTGACACAGCTTCGCAGTAGTTTGCTCTTAAAAGGAAAGCAACTATTCTGGTCTTTTGCTGGAAAAAATTGAAGAAAAAAAGAATTACCTATCCCGGGCACTGTAATTAGATTCTTAAATGCTTTCACATACCAGTTAGAGTGAGTGGAGGCACAGGAAAAACAGTTAACAGGGAGGAATGGAAATATATCATTAACTGAGTAAACAGGGTCCTATTTAAAGTGCTACAAACATCATCAGTACCTGCATTTATTTAAACCACCAGCCAAAATGCAGGCTTACCTGAAATGATTCATTCTGATATCACTGCTAAATAAATCTGCTTTTTTGTGTTTCAGTGAATCCTTTTGTTTGTTTGTTTGTTCTAGTTAATCAGTAGTCTAACAAACAAGCAAAAATTAAATGATAACAACATAACTGTTAGGCTATAAACTGATGATTCAAAGTTCATTTGACTGTGTTGACGTGTTTTTATGCATCATGATTTAGGTATAGTTACTTATTTTCTTGAATCCTGTCAGTGCTGACGAATTGGGCATTTTCTTAGTATCTATGGGTCTTTAATAAAACATCTTAAAAAGTAATTTTTAAGTTTTAAAATGTGAGCTTACATAGAAACATAAGATCTGCTGTAATGAATTAAACCAAAGTCTGTTCTAGCTTGGTATCTTGTCTCCAGCATGGACAGAAATGGATACCTAGGAAGAATATGGCTCTAAGGCAAGCATTTTTTATCATCCACACATGGTAAACTTGAGGAAAACAATTTTGCCTGTTTAGAATCTGCTACTTTTTGGTCCCCTGTGTTAGCAGCAACCTAGCATAGAAGTACTCAATCACCCTTTCCATGCTACTTACGCTTTTCTTGGTGCCTGTCAAACTCTCTTCTCTTTCCCAGGCTGAACAACCACGTTTAACAAAGCCTGTGAAATAAGATTAATCAGAAACAAACAACATCACAATGAACTATTGAAATATTGTAGGGGAAAAAAAAAGGATGTTCTTGCTTCACTGTCTTGCATTTTTCCCTGTTATATTTAGGTTCCCTATTAAATTTAAATAGGGAAAAATGCAACACAGCAAAGCTAGAATAGTTACTTGCACAGATACAGGGGTTTGGAGCAATGGTACAGGCAGTTGCTGCAGAAGAGTTTGAGGTCTGTGGCATGCACGAGCTTAGCACGTCAGTGAATATGCACGTTATGTGGTGTGCAACACTGCTGTTCTGCCTGGCATCGTGGAGGGCTTTGCTCCCTTGCATTTAATAGAGGAGAGCATGGTGTCAGAGAAAGACAGTGAGTGAAAGAATTGAGGCTGTTTAACTCACTAAGGGGGTATACATGGAAGGATATGGCAAAAAAAGAAAGGAACAATCTGGTGTTCGTTTTATAATGTATGAAACAAAAAGAAACAGACTTAAACGGCAACAAGGATCCTGCAGGTTAGCCATTACAAAGTTTGGATGACAGGGGTATTGAAGTGCTGGAAGAGGTCGTTAGGAAGATTTTGAAGACTCTGTCACGAGATTTTATGAGAACATGTCTGGTTGTGTAAAACATGTTCATGGATGAAATCCATAAGAAATAACATAGTTTGCTGATTTGGTCTTTTAGAAGGACCAGATAGTCTTTGGAAGGCCAGGTCAACCGTATTGTTTTGTCTTGTTTTCATCTTATTTGCAAATGTGTAATAATGTGACACAATATGATTAAAAGATCCTACCGGATATAGATGTTGGGAGCACTATGTGAAGAAAGATGGTTAGAAATGAACAAGTAGTTCCTTTATTTGCTGCATACAGAATGACTTTCACTAAATTATACTTTTCCTGGTTATTTTTAGTGTTCAAAATTTATCAAGATATTTTCACAAATTCATTTCTTCAAACTCACTGTATAAACTTGCTCCAAAATTCCAGATTGATTAAATGTTACTATTCACCATAGTCAATAGCCGGCCCCATACGTTTGTATTTCCTTTGACCGGATAAAAACATTTCAGGTGGAGGCAGGAGAATATTCTGCAGTACAGACCTGAGTTGATGTGGCTTCTCACTCAGGTTTGCTATAAACAACTGCTGAAATTTTCTGGTTCTTAAGGAACAGAAACAGTGCACTTCGCCCTTCATCTGTATAGTGGATTTTTTCTCTTCTTATATGAGAATCAGCTCATCATGAAGTGAATTGAAGTGTCTAAAGCCTAAACAATGTGCTTATTTAGTATCTACGTTAAAAAAGTTTTTACCTAACCTTTATTTACTCCAAAATTTCTCATTTCTCCACCTGAGTGCTGTTTGTGATGCCAAAATGTCTTATTCAGGATAAGGTAGTAATGTTTTTTCACAGGTTTTAGGACAATACTTGAGAGTATACCTGTGTGTATAGCAAGGGGGTACCATATGAGGAGTCTCTGCAAATATTTTTAAGATTGGAGGAAAAAAAAAAAAAGGAAAAGAGGCACTATTCAATAGTCCAACAGCATCATGTGATAGACTCATGATCTGAAATGAAAATAGGAGGTGGTGCATTAGACCAGTTATAATTGGGATGTGAATCCAGAATCCAGAATTGACGCAAGTTGCTTGTCTTGATCCCTTCTTGCTTATGCTTGTACAGAGAAGTCAAAGAAGTACTTTTAGAGTAATTATGATTCTTCCTTCCTTCATCCTCTCCTTGCCTCCTCTCCACCCTTCTGTGAAATTCTTGGGTTATCTTCTTGGCTTAGGCTTAGAACTAGGCAGGATTTATCAGATCTGGTGAGAGAACCAGTGCAGACTGAGTAAAAATGTCCGTTCTGGAAGGAATAGACTGACTTATTTTCCAACAGCCAAATGAAAAAGATTTTTTTTTAACTGTTTCCTCTGTTGAAAAGTTGCAAGCAGTACAAGTTGAAGCACTCACTGATGCAATAACAGCCTCTTTATGTTCTGTTTTTCCCTTTTTTGTGTTGAAACCACCTGTTCATGAATGTGTGAAAGATGTCGTACTCTGAACTGTTGAATTTCCTGTCTTAACAGTCCTTGTTTACTATGATGAATTGGAATGTGTTATAGAAGATGTTGAGCCCTGTTCTAGGGCTCCTGTGGGTGTTCTAAAGAGCTGATCTTCCCCACATCTCCTCAATAAGATCGTAATACACAAAAAGGTGCTCTAAAAGAGAAGGAGGTTGATAGTTCTCCCTGGATTCAGACAAAAAGTTATGTGTTTAAACTGCAAGGAATGTTCATTTGCTGCAAGGAGGTAACTTGTTGCTGTGTGAGGTCTTTCTCACAGGAAAAGTAGTAAAGCATTCAGTTAGATTTTTGGCAGACATTGATCTTCATTATTAGAGGTTTTAAGATGAGATAAACTTAGGCCTCTCTCTTTATGAATAGATGTAATGGCTGAGGGTGTCTGGACTTCGCTTTGTTCATTTTGTTCTTTGTAGAGATCAGCAAAATGGAGAAGAGAAATAAGGAGCAATAGAAAGAATTTCCAGTGCCTCCCAATAAAGGGACAACTGGAAAGAAAAAGAAGGGATTGATGAGGGAGAGAGGATGATTGGCGAATAAATAGGGCTGTGCATTTTTATAAGTGCATAGTGTTAAGCAAAAAAAAAAAAAAAGTTATTTGGCATTTTTTCTGGGAATCACTGAAATATGCCTTGCTGAGTATCTTGAAAGCACATAGAGCTTGACTGAAGCTCAAGGCAATGAACCTATTCCACAGCAGAAGGAATTTTTGCAAAAAAAAAGAAAATCACTCTGTAGCCTTCTAAGTTAGAGATCTGTCTGGAGGAAGCAGCAAATACTTGAAGTATTTAAACTGTATAAGTAGAGTATAAATAAGAGATTTCCCCAGATTTGTTTTTAAGTTAATAATATATAATCATATTGTCTTTTAGCTTAGTGAGCTGCATGACATTTCCAGCCTTTCAGTTTCTGCCCTAATGGAATGTCTTTTCATTTGCGATGTCTTTCATTAATTCTGTTAGTTTGTCCAAGAGTGATAGTTAAAATTTATCTTTCCTTAGATCTTTTGATTTATTACTCTTCTTGATATTATATTGTTGTAATACCTATAAATGTGAGGTTGTAAGCTAGTAATTAATAACTATTTGCATATCCTTAATGTCAGCTGAATAAAACTGATATGCAACCAGTCGTTAAAGCTCACTTGCTTTTCCTCTATTTCTATTTTTAGGAATGTTGTCTCTGCAATTTGAGAGGTGGTGCATTAAAGCAAACTACTGACAAGAAGTAAGTAATATATACTTCAAGAATGTATGTGCATTTTAAAAACTATATTCACAACCCAATCTCAGTTAGAGAGCATTTGCAAATATCATTACTCGACCATGTCCCCTTAAGTTACTGCAGAATTAAATTTGCTCCGAATAAAAGGTGCCACTGACATTTTGTGAAAGTAGTTAGATGCTAAAATGAACATTTGCTTTATTATTTGCATACATTTACTTGTTCCAGATTCCATGCTGCTGGTCACTCTTTAAAGAAAGCAAGTGAGAATTCATTTGGGATTGTTTGCATGGGCAAGTCTTATCAAATAGTGAAGTATATTTCCTTATTTAGTCCTGAAAATTATTAATTATAAAATTTAGTATAATACCTCTGAACTTTTGTTAGAAACCAATATTCCACATTAATTAATCAGAATCATTTTAAATTTATTCTGGATTTGATGTGTTCTTTTAATACATTTTAACACACCTTGTGAAAAGTAGCACTTTTGCTGGCATCCTACTATTAACAGAACTAATATTTTTCTGTTCATTTTGATGAAACTACAGTGCATAAAATAATCCTAAAAGGTAAAACAGAAAATGTAGTAGCTTAATCTTGGAAGCGTTTATGTATTCTGGATATTTGCATAATTAGTTGAATCTTTGTAACTATGACAGTATAATGCAGATCTCTCTTTCTATATATTTTAACCCTTTGGAATATATTGAGAAGTGAGTTCAGTTATATGAGATCATCTGTCTGCAATATCCTTTTCCACTTACCTGGATTAGTTGATTTGTGCATGATCTGAAAATGGCTGCATGTTTTTTTAAATTGTCCAGTGAATAGAAAGTTTTATTTGAAACTTACGAGCCAGCTTTTACCCTTTAAAAGCATAGTTACCAAATTGAAGAATGTTTTGAACATGAAAATACTCGACTGCAATTTAATTCTACTTTAAATTCCCATAATCCATTATTAACTACTTTTCTTATCAAAAGAAAATGAAAGCAAGAAAGACTTATCTAAGCAGAATTTGGCTCTCCTTGTCATGCTTGTTCACAACATCGCATGGTGAACCTTTGAAATCACAAACATCTTCCTTGAGCATTACATAAAATGTTTCAGGAATATGCTTCATAAGATTTATTCATAAGAAAATCCCTCAGAGATGTTGAAGCAAATGACTTTCTCTACATAACTGAAGTCTTTGGTTTTGCATTACCTCCCTCTGTAGGTTTCTGTTACAGATTTCTGGCGTGGGAGATCTGTAGAAGTATTTCTACTCTTGCTTCCTGTTTCCATAACACAACAGTTGCTATACAACACAGAGTCCCTGATCTGCACTTAATCCAGACCTTCGTATCTCCTTAAGCATTACCTGCTCTTCCAAACTTGTGTGAATGTGTTGCAATTATATTTTTTTCCCTGAGAAGTGTAAAATCCAACCTATGTCTTCCCTACTTTATTTCTCTTTCCCTCCATCCTCTCTCGTGATGAAAATACTGACTAAAGGTGCAGAATGGACATTACAGTTAATAGCTGATGCATCATAAGTGGTTGTGGGGGTAACATCTTTGGTGCTCAAGAGAACTGAGATTGCTTCTTCCCTGGGGGGCACAGTATTTGTTCTGAATCCTGGTAGGCTGAGAGATAACAGATCTATAAAAGCTTAAGATGTAAATGGACTAAAGACCTCTTTTATATATAACATTCCTGTCCCAATAATCCTTAGGTGGTAAGACACCCAATGTTAAGGCACTATTATTGTGTATGCAGCAAAGCAGTGATGAAAAGAAACAGTAACAGATAAAAATCTGTAACCAAGATTTTTTTCCATAATTTGGAACATAAAATGGTCAGAATAATGGAATGATAGAACTTGTAGGTCTGTTTGCCTTCATTTGGGCTGAATAATAAAATTTGCTGGTAGTCACTGTCATCTTTGCACACAGCTTTCATATCACAGTTTAGCTAATACAACTTCAGTACCACATGGCAGCCATTTGCCAGGTCTCTTTATTTATTCTTATATTCTTCCAGGTATTTTTGGTAGATATGACTGTTTGAAATAGCACCAGTGTTTAGTGCAGGAAAGAGAAAAGATTTCTACTTTGCCATGTTGATTCTTCCCACTTTTGGGCTCCAGCTCCCATTCCTGTTGATCTACTAGGATGTTTATGTGATCTAGAGACGTGGAGTGAGGCTAAGATATGAAGCTTGGAAGCAAATAGAGTAATGAGTTAAGGTTTACAATTAGGGATGGTGTATAAAGTAAATTTTACAGGTAAGAAAAGAAATATCCCTCTTTCTTTAGATTGTAGGGAATTCGCTTCTGTCTTGTTATCACTTACCTCCTCTCTAATCCCTCAAGATTTTAGATGTAGATTCACAAAGCTATTTTTTCTTAATAAAAATGTTATTATCTTGGCTTTCGCTTAGTGTAATATGTACTTTAAAACACTAATTCCCTCATTTTTTTTAGTTAGGCCTTGTTTTATCTTTTTCTTTTTTCTTTTTTTTTTTTTTTGAGCTGTCACTATAATCCAGACTCATCTGACAGGTCCCCTAAAGTTGGATGGATGTCTTACGTGTAGCACAGATCCTAGGCACTTGTCAGGTGCTTTCACTGATTACAGGGTTCCAGTTCATGTTCGGCATTTCAATGATGGCCTAATCAGTGTGCAGGTCTTATGCCTTTGTGTCTCGAAACAGGAGGTCCGAATAGTATATGCTTTGATAAATGCATGACCCTGTAACCATGTGTGCTATCTAAGAATAGTTACAGAAGTCTGAATAATGTTAATCCAAAATGCTGTAGGTGATAAATTGCTCACAAATGAAATAGCGTGGGCTATGTACACATATGGATAGCACAACTACAAAAGCTTTTGCACTTCATAAATCAAATGCATAAGGCACCTGCAAAAGTAAAATTAAAACTCACACTACAATGGGATTTCCACTAATTTTTATTGTTGTTAAGATTATTAAATATGTTTAAAAGAGGCGTAACAAATCCCAATAAGCAAATACCTGGTGTCCTTGTACTGATAACTATTAAGGGAAGAGCTTTGACAAGTTTCATGGACACTAGTTTATTAACAAAATAAATTTTGCTTGATAGGCTGGTCATTTCTTTTCTGAAATACAGTTACAATATTTCAAATAATTGCTAAAGCTGCGTGAAGTTATCTTTTAAATAATTGCAGAACAAAAAATAGACCTTGAATGTTAGAAGAAAATAGTAAAAGCATATTACTGAGGGTTGCCATATTTACTAATACTTGTATTTCTGTGTTTTTTTGGCAATATTCTTGACACTTTTCACAGGTGGGCACATGTAATGTGTGCCATTGCCATCCCAGAAGTCAGATTTGGTAATGTCATGGAACGTACACCAATAGACACAAGCAGAATACCTTTGCAAAGATTAAAACTGGTGAGTAGTAAGGCTTCATATATATTTTGCTATCTAGAGATGTTCAAAGCCTGAGTTGTGAATACTATTACTGGTTACAGAGCACTAAACTATTTCAGGATAAGGAATAAATATATTGGGTTTTATCAAGATCAGGTGGTCTACCACTTTTGACTTTAATAAATGCCAGGTCATTACATAGCTTATAGCCTTTGCAAGAAGCCTTTGCTGTTTGATAGAAATGATTTGGATCTGCCATCCCCCAAAAGAAGAGCAACAAAATTGATATATGTCAGCTGTGAAACATTCACTTTTGAAGGGAGGAAGGTACCGAGGGCTAAATCCCACAGTACACATATATAACTAAAATATAAGCATGTATGTGTGTGTATTATTTTTGTATATTTTTATATATGTGTGTGTGTGTGCGCATACACACAGGTATTTATATATGCACACTTATTATTTTGACATATTTTTACTTCAAGGAATATTTATAGAAGTAAAAATATGATGAATGACTAATTTGTCATGTGGTAATGTCTACCATTGGAGCATTGAAAAATATGCGCAAAGCAGCTCACATGATATACTGAAAGAATAAACTATTTGATGAAGCATTTTAAAGGATGGTAAGAAACATAAATATGAATGAATGAACTACAAGCAATTACAGTCTGTACCTTATTTCAAATAACATTACCGTTCAAGAAAGTTGCCATATACTAGCAAAAAACAAAAAATTGCCTGTTAAATAGAAGAGAATTTTTCTTCATGAGTTAAATGAGAACTACTTAATTTGCCAGCATGTACATCAGTCTGATATCATCTTCTGAGAGAAGGAAGGTGATCAGCTGCTGATTAGAAAAATACTTGGAAATGACACCGTCAGTTTTCTGTATCCATTTCAAAAGCTATTTCAAAAATGGCTAATGATCTACCTAACTTTATACAAGCTCTTTTTTACTATATCTTTTTGAACTATCGAAACTTTACTTATATTTTCATTTCATTCGTTATGTTTTGTGTTTTGTAACTATTTTTCTTAATCTGGAAATGCAATTTTGTCTGAACTAAATTTGTAAAGTGTCCTTCAAATAGAAATCATTTCAAGGAGACTCTCCAGGTTTTATTTTCACATTTCTTTAAATCTTGCAAACAGTATTTTTGAACAGTTTATGTATAATTCATTATCAAAAAAATGTTGAAGGCTTCTTGATTACTTCCATAGTTTTAAAAAGTGTTTCTGAATGCTATTTCAAGCTTTGCTTAGCATTAATACGCTTCCTAGAAAAAATGGAATCTGGTAAATGATCTTCCATGTTTTCCTCTACTTTCACGCCTCAGAATAATAAAATCTTGAATTTTCTTACTGCAGTCAGTTCAGTAGAGGTACTGCATTCTTTTATTCCCACTATGTGAGATCTTATTTTAACTCACAGTGGCTTAGTATTCTTGAGACAATTCCCAGATTCTTCCTGGTGTCATAATACGAACAGTAAAAGCACAGTAAAATTATTTTAACATGTTCACTCTTATTTTTGAAGGCTTGAAAGAGACATTCGTCTGGTTGGAAATTGTTGATTTGAAGCCTTATACCACAAGAATTTTTAATTTGCTAAGTTTTGAAATACTTGATCTGATTACAATGTCCATGACTGTATAAGAGTAATAGGAACCTTCTAGAAAAGACTTGAATTAAATTGAAAATACTGTTGATTATGGATATGGAGCCAAAATGCACAGAGCTTAGGAAGTTACATGATTTACAATTCATAGGTCATTACTTAATATGAAGCAACTATAGATAATTTATGATGCTAATCTGTTATTCCTAAGCAAAAGCTTTTTCTTCTGTTCTTTCTTCTTCAGCTGGTGTTGAAAGGACTGGTGACAGTTCCTAGTATTTTTTTCAGTTGTTGAATACTGATGTACTTTTTACATGGTGTAAAGTGAAAGTACTACAGACGATTACCTTGCGTATGTCCTTTTGGTCACCAGTGAGTCCCTGAATCTTCAGAAACATAGTGTTTGCTTCACTCAGTATTGCTTTTTAAAGTAAAGCTTGTATTTTTGAATGAAATAAATGTTTTGATGAAAGAATTCAGAAAAATACCAAAAAAAAAAAAGAGGGACAGAGGGTACTTTATTATAACAAAAAGTGTAGTATTGGCACAGGTAGTGGACAGTCGTGATGTGAAGAAAAGACTGTACTCTTGATTTGACTATTCAAACCTTGCTCTTTCAAGTCTTAGTTTCTTCTAGTCACTTGTTTAGCTAGGATTTTACTAACTTAAAGGCCATCTCAAAAGTCTCTGTAATGGTTTAATCATTTATAAACTAATATATTGCTACTTCTATAGTAAGAGAAAAGTGTGAACTTCTCTAAAAACCACCATCAGCCTGAGTGTGCTTTTGAATTTTGGCATTTGTTATAAATAAGTTTCTGTTCTTGAGTTTTTATTCCCTTTTCATGGTACTTGTCTTTTCTTTATAGGGGTTTCTTTGATGTCAAGTCCATAGCTTTGTATTGCCATGATTTGATGAGAATGTATTTTCAGATGTTTCTTTTTAAAGCTAAAAAGTTTCAAAATTTTCAGAAAGAAATGGAGCTTTTTCTGTTTAGGTTCTGGACCATTTAAGTACACCTAAGAGGAAAAATTTTGGTGTCAGTTCACATTCTCAGATTTCCATATACATGCTGTCTTTGGCAAGCTGTGAATAGCTATCTTTAAGCAGTATAAGAAAAGCTAAGTGAAGTACTATGCATTTAGAAATGACAGTGAAGGTGATGGAATGAAACAAGCAACAATGAAATAAGAATGTTGTTTGGTGAGAGAAAGGCTGACCTGTTGTCAGTTAAAATATGTCTCTTTTTTCTGTTTCTTTCTTTTTTTCTTTTAGTAACAAATTGAATACGTAAGAGAAAAAGCTGAAGTACAGATTGAGAAATTTAAGCATGACAAAACCTCACTTCTGATTTTTTTTCTAAGAATTGTATTATATGCCAAAAAAAAGAAGGAAAAAAAAAAGGCTCTTTCTTTGCATTTTGATTTTTATTTATGAATCTCCTCTCTATGCTCCTAGAAAACTATGTAGACTATAGAGACTGTAACCTAACTGCTAGACTGTGTATTGCCCACTCTGCAGGCAGGAAACTGGCTTTTCCTTTTCTTTATTTTCTCTGTTATGTTGGGCTAAATTTTCTTATATTCTGCCTGTGAGTTCTGTCCAGGTTGGGTCAGTTATGCACATATTTTGACTGCCTCTTGTCCAGCCCTGAAATGAAATCTGTTTTTGCAAAACTCACACAGTGAATAATCTAGTTAAAATAAAATCCCCTGATTAATATTACAGTATTTTCTTCATTTTTTAAAAAAGCCAATACTTTTAGTGAGATTTTATGCATAGCTTCTGTACTTTCTCTTTTTTTTTTAAAAAAAGGCCCGTATATTAAATATTTTTCACAAATAATTTCTCTTATTACCTCAGTAGCTTGGATCATACTTCTCTGAAGAGATTGCTCTCAGTGACATTGCACCTATGCCACATCATTCCCAACACCAACATTATTGTGTTGGGCTTCCTTTCCTAACTAGGTCTAATGTTACTGAATAACTACAGCATCCTAATGGCCCTTACGTGAGAGGATTTTTTTTTTTTCTTGCAGGACCCCAAGAAATGTAGCCAGATTCATTCTATCTGCAGGAATTGTGATTTCTTTCTTTAGCTTATTTTCCATTATTTACGTGATTCTTTTTTCCATTGCTCTCTGCTGTCACATACTCTGCACTTAGGGTTAGCCAGCTGAGACCATCTATCTTAGTTTTACTCTATAAAAGCATAGTTAGCAACTCTGACGTTAACATTGGCTATCAGTAAAACTGTTGAATCAAATTCACTCCTTTGTAGCTATAGGGCTTGCCAATACTGGTCTTCAGCAGCTAATTTCTACTTCACAGATTTCCTGTTTCTTAGGGAAAGGCTGTATCATGAATCAGTTTCAGCCACTGAAGGTCTAGGAGTATACACCTTTACTCTTCAGAGGATATATGTATATCCTCTTTATATATATATAAGTATATATATGAGTATACACCTATACTGTCTTTCCATATATATATTTATATACACCTTTAAAATGATCTTATTTCTGTAAAGACACAAGACAGTAAATAATTACTACTACTTTTTAAAATCCGAGAGGTATTTGCTGATTTTTTTGTTGTTGTTCAGAACAGGAGGAAAAAAAGAAAAAACTCCACTTCCCCCAAAATCCCAAAATGTTATGTTTTAGTGCTGGGCAAGCAACAGTGTTTGAGCAAATAGTTCAAGTTGTTTTAATTATTCCTCCTTCTCTGCCTGTTTCCTTTCTCCGTCTGAAATTGTAAGAAACCCAATTAAGCAGAATATTTCCCGTTTTTGGAGATCCTTAGAGTCTGAGCTGACATTTCACTAATGTAGTATCTATGAAGGAGTATCTAAGGAAATAAAAAGTCAATGTTTTCCTTTTGACAAATTAAATAACATCTGTGCAAAGATGAACATATTGGTAGGCTGCTTTTATTGCCTCATTGATATGTATACTAATTGCTGTTAAGTAGTTTTAATTCCCTAGACATTTTAGAATCAGTGTTTTGTATCTGTCTTTCTATTATTAAATATTCAGTATGTACTCATTGCTTCCAAAGTAAAAATCAATATTTGCATTATACTTACAGTAGCTCAGAGCTTCAAAGTTATTTTGTACAGTGATTTCATATTTGCAAGTTAATGAGTTCACTTAACCAATTTTATTTGTGTTTTTGCTTTTATATAAAGCCTAAATGTTTTCATACTTTCCCCAACTCATTTCAATGGGTTATGTACTGCTTGCCTTCATAGCTAAAAATGTACATGACACATTGAAATGCTCATTAAAAATTAATTCTCTTAGAAATGTTTCTTTAATGCTAGTGGATAAAAGCAATCCCTTTCAATACTGATGGAAGATTTTGGTGATTGTTTTACATAGGGGAATTTTAAAAAAAGGATTATGCCGTCTATTATGTTGAATTAAGGTTTACCATGTCTTACATTTTAGGGACAAAGAAGCAAATGGTATGTAGTTGAATTTTCACATAAAAGCAAATGGCACCTCAGTAACCTCAATGGACAGAACTTTCCACAAAAATATAGTCTGTCGTTTTTCTATTTTACCACTGTGTGAATATACCTTCTCTCTCTTCTCTCTCTTTTTTTTTTTTTTTAATCATCCAATCATTGAATTCACATGAGTGGAAAAACAAGACTATTCTAGTCTCTTTTGTGAGTTAGCCTTCCTCTCTCCTCTCCTCTCCTCTCCTCTCCTCTCCTC
>VWPW01084855.1:637136-818019 GCA_013389825.1 Crypturellus undulatus | reverse complement strand
CTCCTCTCCTCCCCTCCGCTCCCCTCCCCTCCCCTTCCCTCCCCTCCCCTCTTTGTCTTTCCTTCGTTGGATGGTCGTACCCATGAGACACTCACATGAATTTCAAGCTCTTTTATGATTATATCCATAAAGGATATGATTTAATAGGATACACTAAAGGCAACAGATATGTTTCATCTAGAATACAGAGGCTTATGCATAACTTAAAAATGAAATAGATGGAGGATATGCCTTACTGTATTACATGTTTTAAACAGGTATTTGTTTATCAGATGCAGTGTGCTATCTGCTTTGCAGCCAGTAGGAAGGGGTAGCTTCTCTTCTGGTGATCTCATAGCCTGATCTCAGTGGACATACAAATGAAAAGAAATACTGCAATGGTAAATTTAAATACTATCTCGGGACAGAGAAACTGTTAGAAAGGACAAAATGGGAGACCGAGTTTTTGAGATGCTATAGTATTAGTGGAAGCCACATTAAATTAATCATAAATGTATTTGGAGCATTTCCGTTGCTTTATGATGTGGAGAACAGTTTTCAGCATGACGGTGTTTGTGGTTTCAGCCTCAACCTGACCATAGTTAATGGTATGTCATAGTGTAAGATCCAAAGCAGGTACAATTTGGATCTCTGGAGGAGCATTATTTAATTAATTGTTTGTTTATTGATTTGTTTGTTTTCTTGTTCCATTGTCCCTATGTCTCCAAGAGATACTTAGGTGCAGACTCCTGTTTTTGAAAACTTATTTCCCTTGACTATTTGTATTTTTGAAGCACTGTGTTATAGAAAATGTGGATTCTTGGGATTGTTGAAGTCAATGGTAAAACATCATTTTACTTTGGAAAGGGAAGACCTTCTCTCCTGCTTTCTCAGTATATTCTCTGCTTTCATAAGCAGAGAGTTAATTACTCTGCTGTAGCTGTAGCTACAGGAAAAGGTCTCTGGATATAAAAACAGCAAATTGACCTCTCCAACAAAAACTTCACTTAAAAAATGTATTGGTATTATCTAGTCTGTCATTCTTTTTTAATAAAGTATAAAACTTAAAAATAGAGCAATATACAAACACATACTAGTATAACCAGCAAGAATAAGCCAACAAGAATACTGATCTGGTTTCATTTACCCTTGTCAGACTTGTGACTTATAATGAACAGTAGACATTGTAAATGAGAGTGTTTAAATGTTTCATCTGTTATAAAAGAAACACTTAAATAGAATCATTAGCATCTGTTCCTAAGCCTATATATTTAAAATGTCAACTCTAAAATCATGTTTTGAATAGAATACGTATCAGCTCAATAGCAAGATATATTACCTGCCTTTGATATTGTCAATGTTTTAAAATGCTAGGGTATTGTATTGACTTCATCCTCTGCAGTGCTGTCTGAAACATGCACATAATGTGCCTTTGTTTCTTTATCGGTAGCACTTCCTATTATTTTTACATTTGAAATCCTATTTCCCCAGCAAAATAGAGGTAGAAAATGAGTTTTCGAATAGCTGAAGTTGCCCTGAAGCTTTTGATGACCTCAAATTTGTATTTGACAAGTGAACCGAGTATAAGCACAAGTGTACTCTGAGTGAGGAACATTATCTTGAAAAGAAATTTACACCGTGATGATGACTGATCTACAAGCCTTTCAGTATCTGGCTGAGGCCATGAAGTTCTTTTTAGAAGCCTATACACTTCAAAATTTGCACCTGAAGGCAAATAATAGTGAGCTTGAAAACCAAAGATTATAGTTTTGAAAGCTACATCAATTCTGAAAATATGGAGGCTTCACTGTGGTATGCCGACTGAAGAAAGGATTGAAAGGGAAAATGTGTGAGCCTTTAAAAGAATGAGCAAATAGTCCCTTGTCTGTGTCTTCTATTTTAATGATGTATAAAACCTAAAAAAGAATTACATGTATTGGAGGACACTGCTTATCTTCTGTGTTCTAATTTGCAATAAAATTTGACAGCAAAACTGCAATGGAGTAGTGGAACTGTAAAAGCTGTTTGTGAAAGAGTAAAAAGGTTCTTGCAGTGAAGTGTACCGGTGTCGCTGTGTGTTTTGGTAACGCAAAGAGGTATTGATTATTACTTTTCAGCATTTCCGTAAATATGACGAGATGAACAATTGGGGAGAATCATTATTAGTAAGCATAAACTCATGCATCAGCACCTTGCACGCACTCGCAAAGAGAAAGGGAGCAAAGCAGACGGAAAACTTGAGATAGACTTTTTTTTTTTATTAAAAAGATGTTTATGCCATAGATGACACAATAATTGATTTAACTACTGCAATATATAGTGATTGTTAAAAATGTAAGGACTCATTGTAACCATGTGCAAAATACAATTTAGTATAGTTAATCACAAACTTCGTAAGATTCTTAAATAGTATGATATAAAAAAGTACATTGGCTGCTCTATAATAGTGTCAGAATAATTTGCTTACAATGAACAGATACTTTTGCAAACTGTCAAATTTCTATCGCACAGCAGTATCAAATTATAAAATTTTCAGAAAAATATGGAAAATGTTAGATGCACATGACTACAAATAATCTTCTGAAGACTTGGACCTATCTGTAGGTAAGTATTGTTTTCAGTTGACTGAAAATCATTCAGCATACAAAATGATTTCATTTTATAAATAATCTCCAAATTTCTATTATTAAAAGATTTTTTAAAAGGCTTTAGAATTTCTTAACTTCTGCTTTTTGTACTAAATTAGATGACAGTGAATATAAAAATAGTATTGCTGGGCCTGTGGAACATGGAATACTCTCTGAACGCTAACATGACAGCAAAATAACAACAGAAATACATCAGGATAATAACTTAGCCAAATTTCATTGTTCATCATTATTAAAAGAATTCTATAGCATTCTAAAAATCAGCCAAATTTCATTGTTCATCATTATTAAAAGAATTCTATAGCATTCTAAAAATCAGCCAAATTTCATTGTTCATCATTATTAAAAGATTTTTATAGCATTCTAAAAATTAAAAAACTGCTGCATTTACTTACTGCCATTTTCCTTTAAGTTTCCTCATATCTCCTGAAAAATTCTTAGAAATATTTACATGATTTAAAGACAGAGTCCACTTTTAGAAAGGATTTAAGTATTTAGGAACAATAACCATTTTTTTTAACCAAAAGAACAGAGGTGTTTGTGATTGTGTGTCACAAACAAGCTCAATGTTTTGGTGGAGTTTAAATTTTCTAGCTAGGCCAGTACAGGAGCAAGTCTCACCTGAATGAGAAGAAGATAGATTTATTAAGTGACATTCTCCTTCTCTGATTGTTCAGCTGAGGCTTGCACAATGTGTAATATTTGATAGGTCAGCTTATGCCTTATTTCCCCCTCTGGTTTCTCATTGATGGTGACACAATTATTTATCACTCCATCACACTTGTGTTCCTCATAAAAAGTTGTGCTGACAGTTTTGTGGAGCTAGTGTGCTTATAGGAAAGAACTTTAATAACTGCTAATTAGTTATGTGGAAATAAT
Source organism: Crypturellus undulatus (assembly GCA_013389825.1). Taxonomy (NCBI): domain Eukaryota; kingdom Metazoa; phylum Chordata; class Aves; order Tinamiformes; family Tinamidae; genus Crypturellus; species Crypturellus undulatus. The sequence continues at coordinate 814,513 of VWPW01084855.1, read as the reverse complement.
TGGAAATAATTGTATTTCCTGATGGAAATAGTTGGAAGCTGAGCACAATGAGAATATTTACATTTCAGAGGTTGAAGTTTGGGGTTTGAGTGCTTGGAGTCCGTTCTCTCTGACATTTTCCTCTTTTAAAAGTCTCTGCTTCAAGGCAATGCTGCAGCGGTTCTTGGAGCATCATTGTGAGAACTGTTCCCTGAAATGAAAACGTACAGCTCAGGTTCTAAGCTTGAGAAGCAGTCTATGTGAACAGATACTAGTTTCCTTTTAGGAAGGTGTTAATTTAAATAATGTTTATGTCTATTATATGTTGATTTTAAAGAGCAAAGAGTCACTGTTGGAGTGCTGCCAGGAATTACATTTTTTCCATTAGTGGAAATATTTTCCATGAACCTTCTTTATGTGCAATTTCTAAGAAAAAGGATGAGAGATCTCTGCTGGAGATAATTTTTATTACGTGAAAAATGGCACTATTTTGTCCCTCTTTGTTCACAACTTATCTCTTTTAAGGGTCATTTCTGGTCTGCTTTGCAACTCAGTCTTATCAGAGAAAGCAGTGGACATTTAGATAGCCACAACTTGAACTATCAATTAGTGTCTTAAATTACAACAAACAATGAAAAAAATGGAAGAAAATACTGTGAAGAAATGGCATATTTTCCTTTAACCTTATATCTTACTTTCATTTCCTTTACACTGTAGTGGTGGGGAATCTATTGGTGGGCACATGCAGTGCACTTAACTGTGTGGCCTTCAGGGATGTATGTTGGTTTTGTTACCAACGTGCATTGCAGCTGTCTTGTCAGCACTGAGCTTAAGCAACTTACTTATTCCTTGCACCTTACCATAGCAAGGAATTATTATCAAGCATTTGGAGCATTTGGAAGGCTGAGGGGCTGCATTGTCCAAGGCTGACAAATGTAGATCATAAAACTATAGGTCTACACCATAATGATGGCTCTGCAGCTTGTACCATCTTCTGATTGCTCTGTAGCCTATAGGTTACTCAATGAGACTGTTTAAGACAGAAAGATCTTTTGGTGGACAGCAGGTATAACATAAGCAAATCTTACATAAATTAGGGTTAACTTCAAAAAATCAGTAATGAATATATTAACTTTGTATTTAATAAAATTTAACTTCTTGCTGTGCCTTTGCATAGGTGAAGGCTGTTAAAAGTGCCCTAAGCTCTATTTGAAAAAATGTCATATTTCTTCTGCTTCTTCAGAACTATAACTGACATCTCTCTTCGTACAAGTGTAATTTAACATGACTGTGAGTAGGCACACACATACAAAAACACATAAACCTTTAATCTTTTGCACAGTGCCTCCTTAATTTTTTCACTTTTATAAAGTTGTAGCTGTTTACCTTATTTTTAAAGCTTATGCTATGAGTTAGCCATGGAAACATAGGCTGGAGGGAGTGGAACAAGTAGAAAGATTATTCATAATTCCTGATTCTGTATAATACAAGGAGTAGTACATTAGCTAATGTTACACGCTGCCCAGAGAGGCTGTGGAGTCTCCTCTGGAGATCTTCCCAACCCGCCTGGATGCCGCCCTGTGCTACGTGCTCTGGGTGTCCCTGCTGGAGCAGGTGGTTGGACTGGATGATCCCTAGAGGTCCCTTCCAACCTCAGCCACTCTGTGATTCTGTGATACACATCCGGCCATCTCATTCCTACATCTCATTCCTTCTGATATGTTAAATATCAAATCTTTAATGAAAGAGGTACTAAAGCCTTATATCATGTAACCCTTCAGTGATTCTGGAGAATTTCCAGATTTATTTGGAGTATTAAGTCTTCACTTGCACTGCAGATGTCTTTAGTTTTGTATATTTTTAATTTTAGACTATTAAGGAAATATATGTCCTTGGCTTTCTGAGTGGCCATTTATACATATGTATATATATAACAAAATGCTGATTTCCTGCTAATTCGTTTTGCTGCTATAACACTATTTGCAGCATAGACCTTTCCTCATCAGCACTTCCTGAAATTTATACTTTCCAGTTCAGCATCATCCCTTTAAGACACTTGTGTCTACTGGAAAAATACTGGGGTGACTGGAAAAGTTGCCTCCAAGATAACTGTTATGGAAGCCTCTCTTATCTGTAGGAATTTTCTGTTTGCAACACTTCTGTCTACTTCTTTAACTGGTCATGGTGGAAATTGGCTCTGAGTAGCTTTTAAATAGAAATTGTAAATTTGGCACTCTTTATTGGATGTGTCTTTTCAATTTAATAGGAAACCTTTGTACTTGTAGGATCGAGACATCTGTTGAATACATCACAGTTCTGTGTGGTCATTTTCCCACATTTATTTGTATTTTTAGACAGTTGCATTTCTTTTTACATGCGTGTACACGTGCATATTTTTAGACGTGCAGTTAATTCTGGGTTTGTGTATCGTCAGAGGCTTAATAGAATATATGAAGCTCACTGACTCATGCTGTTCTTTTGCCCAAAGAGATTGAATATCTGAATGATGCAGGGTCATTCTTTTTTTATGTCGGTGACTTCCTGCTATGTGTGTTGTGAGAATATAGAGCCTTTGCTCAAGATTTTTTTTGTGTAAAAAAGCACCTAATTTTCATGCTCTTACCATTTAATTTCAAGATTGTATATTTTTTTTTCCTCTCTCTGTTCAGGTTAGTGATTTGAGGTGTCCCAAGCTCCCATTCTGTCTTAAGTTCTTCACTATAAATTAATCTATTACTATAAATTCATTTATGCAAGTATACTTCAAAGATCTACCTTTTGGGATTTCTAAATCTTTGTTTCTTCATCTTAGAGGAAAAAGATTCTCCGTTCATACAAGTTTAGAGGTCAATTGGTCAATTTCATCCTCTTTCATAGATTTGCTGTTCACTATTAAACAATCCAAAAAGCTATATAAAATCTTAGTTGTCTTTATAATTCTTAACATAAATACGCAGTACATTTGCATGACTTTATAGCACCAATATATTACACTTGTTTTGGATTTTTGCTCTTTAGCAGTATTCTGGGTTTTTTATTAAAACCTGTATATTTACCTCTCTTGAATGTATATTCAGTATTCAGTCTATTTTATTTAATTGATTGTTTCCAAAGTTCATTACAGCAGAATGGTAGTGAGAGATAGTTTCTATTCTACTATATTTATCATTATTTACAGTCCTGTCGCTTGTAGCTGAATTAACCTTAACACATTTTTTTTTCCTGTTGCTGTTATCGTGCTCCAATTTCCAACCAGTTTCAGTGATGGCAGTGAGGAATATATAAAGTTTAAGAGAGTCCCTTATGTGTATCTTCAAGTCAGCAGTAACTACAGCAGGTAGTTCTGAGTGGCATTTTCAGCTATTTTGGAGAGTTTTATTCCATGTTTATATAGTTGGGAAATTGTGACTAGCGTGTGGGCAGATACGAGAGGAATACTGCTAAGTGAACATTGTGTTGTATACAGCTCTGTGCTGTCCTAGATAGTTCCTAGTAAATTATGAACAACCATTCAAGTGTTGCCAAATTCATCAGACTAAGGCCTTTTTCTTATTGATCTTAAAAAAATTAAAGAGGACAAAGTAAAAGCACAGAGATCACAAAAGCATGTAACGAGCACAGAAATAAGAGTAATAAATTAAGTATTATGCCTTGCTAACCAATTACTTAGAAAGATTAAGTTCAATATTAAAAGGTGAGCATGAATAAAAGTTAGTAAGCAGCTGTTAACAGAATGAAAACTTAGGCTAGATTTCATCCATACCAAGGTCAGGGTTTATACTGCAAACTGTTTTGTCTCCTCAGCTTTTGTTCTTTTAACTGTAGATCAGAAATTGGGGAATGACTCAACATAACTCTTGATTTATGTGTTACATTTACAATAAGGAAAGCAGCAGATATGTCAGTGGAAGCTTTTCCTAGTATTATGGCAAAATTGAAGTAGATGGTGACTATATCAAATAAGTTTGAATTCAAATTCAATTTCAGTAACTTCTAAAATTTTAATTATTCCTTATTTTTTTGTAATTGATCTAAGAATATTTCCATATTCATAGTTAAAACTAATCAGTATGTGAAGATGGATTTTCCATTGCAAATGTAAGAATAGGTGTAGAAAAGGGAGGCTCTTCTCCCTGAAGAAGGGAATCTCTTGAGTTTTCCATTTTTCTCTATTTTAAGTTGAAACGTAGCATTCTATCTGATTGCACTGAAAGTCCCACTTCTCTTATTTTTCGCAAGGTTATGTTTTTGACTTGGCTTCTGACTGTGGTTACCTGTGTTTAGCTAAGTATATAAAAACAAACGCATTGTTTCCGGGATTCTATTACCCAAACTTGCTTGTTTTTTGGTGGCTGCCATTTCAAAATCCATGAAAACAACTATTTTTGCTCTGCTTTCTGTGACCTGCTGTCACTGAATGCTGTACTGCACCTCCTGTATGATATAGAAGGTACTCACTCATTCCTTTAAAATTTTAATAGGCTGGAATTAAATTCAACATGTACACCGTAACTCTTACGTTCCAGATATTTCAAAGATCAGCATGATGATTTAGTGTTAAGCAAGACTGAACGCTTGTATTGCATTATATTTTGGCGTAGATCTTTTGTCACATATCTCATCATGGCATCAGAGAATGTTTGAAGTAGTTATGAGGCAATATGTACAATATATACAATACTCATAATTTGTCATCCTTTCTACATGGGTTGAATATTATGTGCAAAGTGTTGTAGGGATTTTTTTAAAAAGCTTTTTTTCATTTTCATTTTTTTTCATTTTTCATTTTAAATGAGTGCATTCCAGCATTTTCCTACTGAACAGTAAGAAAAAGAAATATAAATAGTATTACACACTTTGTACTATGCTGTCACACAGAGTGGTCAAGTTCGTGTGTGACTAGTCCTACAAATGATGTCTTCAGTGTTATCAACTTTTTTTTATGGTTAAAAGTTCTGAGATTTATGCAAAGCACAGCTTAGTCGTTTACAGAGAGAGGTCCATGGCAAAAAAAATCTCAAAAAGGGAACATTCACACCATCATGGTTAGATTTTTAATCCAGGTGTTCTGATTAGTGATATATATACCTTTAAATTTACTGTAAATTTACTGAGGTCTGATTTCAAGCTTTAGACTTTAGCTTTAGGTTCACCTTAAGGATTTGGTACAACACCTCCTTTGTGGCCACATTTAAATGGGTATAAAGTCCATAAGAATCTCTGAGCCTGGTAATGGTTTTATGAGTGTAGGTCTCATAAATTGTTTAGACTCTCTGAGTCTCTTGGTTTGGTCTCTGTGGAAGGCTTCAACAAGGCAAGAGAAAGCATTATTTTTGGAGCTACAGTGAAATACAACTCACAGTACCTCAATCAAGAAAAAATGTCACCCATGCAAGCCTGTATTTTACCATGCTCTTATCTTTATTTTAGTGGGATTTGACATCTAATGGCAGTTGCCAGTAGAAGACTGTGGAAAGCAATTTACAAAATTTACAAAATATCAAGAATTATATCAATAATATCAATAATATCAAGAATTTACCAGAATTTACAAAATATCAAAAAAAGTTCATGGCTTAAGAGATAACTTAAGAGTTGACGTGGCTTAAGAGTTGAAACCCTGAAGAAGGGTTTATGCCTATCAGCAAGATCAAAATTTATATCTCAGTCACTTTGAAATTGTTTATTTAAATTTTGAGTCTTTTATTTTTATCTTTCCTTCTCTTAAGGTAATCTTTCACCAGATAATGCAACTTTGCAATAAAATTTTAGAAGTATTAAAGAAGAGAGTTTAGCTATATTAAAAACTTTAATTGTTGAAGCTAAAGAGTAATGCTTTTATGAAAGTGTAACACTATATGAATGAATAAGACTATAAGATTTTATGGAACTGCAAGACCATAGTATGGAGTTTAATTAAAGTTAGGCTTTAAAGAGTAAGGAGATTTCAACCCATATAGTGGTTGAAGTTCTTGAAAGATCTTCTATTAGGAGTAAAGCGCACAGACCAGCCCACGCGTGGTATACAAGAGCTCGTATGGTTCCTGAAAGTGGTCCTGTTGCACTGACTGCTTCTCACAGTGGGGAAGAGGGCTCAGAAACCTGGGAGCTGCTTCCTATCCCATTTTTAATTCAGAAAATAAAAATTTATCCTTTTCATAATTTTAGTTGTGACAGAAAAATATCTGTTTAAAAAATGTTGTTTATTTTTCTGTAACATTTGGACCAACTCTGTTTTACTGAGCAAATCATAAACTCCGTGAACTCATCCGTCTGCTTTCTCTGAGTCCTGCACAGCTTTATTGACAATGACTGCTTTCGCCTTTTCAGCCCTGCTTTAAATGGGAGACTAAAATTGTAGTGAAGGAGATTGACAATTACCTTTCAACTTCTTGGTGATTATTTTTAATAAAAAGAATGTTGGAGTCCTAGATATAGTGTAATTTTAACAAAATAATGAGCTTCCCAACTACAGCAGACCGAGCTTTGTCTGATTCCTGCAGTGATGAATTGACCGTGTCAAACATTGCAATCTAGTCTAGTGAAATATTTTGCTATGAAAGTTTAATTTTCACTCTTTATTTATGAAAGCAGTAGTACTGTCACAACATGTTAGCGTACAGGTGTCATTTTGTGTGATTTATCTTAATGAATATCAGTTGTTGATATGTTTAGTGATTTTTGACCCATATTTAATGCTAAAAACTCTTATGTATTCTGAAATGTAATAGGACTTCCCTTATTATTTTTTCTTAAAACAACAGACCACACATTGCACTTCCATCCCATCCCAAAAGCTGCAATGGTGACTTGTTAGATATGGTAGGACAAGAGAGTTGTACTCTCCTTTTGGGAGAAAAAAAAAACCATAAGATACATAGTAAATGCAAGTATTAAATTATTTTAAAATATCCTTTCTCAGAGCTCCTCTGAAGAATCTTCAAAAATGCTTTTCTCTAAGAAACCCTATTAATTCATGCACATTTGGGAGTGAAGGGTACAGCACATTGCTTCTTTACAGCAAAAGTATCCTTGAAGGAGGTGTCATCTGTACTTGCAGTTCAGCAATTTAAAGATGTAATATGTATGCTTGAGTGAGATTAAAACTGAAGATTTAGTGGATTTCTAAGGGAAGAGTTTAGTTAGGATCATTTTATAAATGAAATCTTTAAGCTTATGGCTTAAAAAATTTAGAAATTGCTGCAGATGACATGTAAGTACTGTTTCGTTTAGACCGGTTTTTGATAAATGTTTGTGCTGTCAGTTTTAGCACTGATAATAATGTGCTTAAAAAATATAATTAAAAGTCTGCCAGGCTGTCACTTGTTTTTGTGGTTCTGCTAAACTGTAAAATTTGAAAACATTGAAATGAAAACTCTTAGAGAATAGCCTGCTTATTTCTGAATTAATACAATCTTAATGTTTCCTATTGAAAATGCAGTAGACATGCTGCTATATTAGAAAATATTGCAAGACATGTTTTAAAGATTCTGAAATGTAATATTAAAGATCTTTTTGCTTTTATCCTTAGACCATCGGGACTACAACAGCATAACTCCATAGTAAACATGAATTATTTAATATGTGCAGTGAGCTACTATGTATTTGATAGTAATGTAATTGTTTCATGTATTTTGTAAGAAGAGAACTTTCAAAATATAAATTCAACTGTAATTTGACAGTTAAGTAATAGGTTTTGAAATAAAAAACATAGATTCCTAGCTTTCCTACATGTATCCTGTAATATATTTGATTTTAGTTCATTTTAGTTCCACCATAGTGTTATACTATATATTGTCATTATTTGGTATCCTGACACTGATGACAAAACTAAAGATGAAGCTTTATTATAATCTGTTGGTTCCTACGTTATATATCCGTACATCCATAAAAACTTATTGTTGTTATGCAGATTGTTGATTGCAACTATTTCAGTTTTACAGAATAATATTTTCAAAAAAATAAGATTCTTGCAATCATTAAAATTTCAACCATTATAAAAGGGAGATTCCTCTATGCCAAACAGGAAACAGAGAAACAAAAGTACGCAAGAAGTGTACTTGAGAGTGGAGAGAAAGAAGGGAAAAAGGAAGGATGAAAGGAGTGTAGGATAAATATTCAATATTCAAATAAATATTCAAACCTGTCCCACTGCAAAAGAAAAAAATCTGGAATTCAGTTTATAATTTGAAACTGAAATAACAGTGAAATATATTGTGGTGCAGAACAGTGGTCAGAATCAGCTTACTACTCAGACTAAGTCTCTCTTCTAAATGTAAAGGACAATTGTGGTAAAGTTATGCATATATATGTGCAAGTCACCTGCAGAGAAGTATGCAGTCCATGTGTCTGGTATGTCTGTGCAGTTCACAGAATCTTCATAAAATTGGTTATACTTAAAATGGATAATTTGATAGAGTAATAAATGGTTTGCCTTTCCTGGGAATCAGACCAGTAGTTCTTAGGAGTTATGTGCCCTTTGTGTAGAAAAATAATCTACCCTTTATGGTAGAAATGAATGCTGAGCATGATGAGAATTCTCACAAATGCAAACCTGTGCATTTCCTACAGCTATCCAGGAAACAGGACGTGCTATATGGTGTAGCGGTCTCAATTTTACAAGAACTCTTACAAAGTAATTTTAAAACATTTCCTTTCTTTTTTTTTTATTTTGTTTTGTTTTGTTTTTGTTGTTTTTTTTGGTGGCCTTCGTGCTCATGCTCAGATAGATAGTGCTCTTCCTATAATGATGCTGCTTCCTTTCCTTGTGTGAAAACCTGAATCTGAACATCCATTATCTTTCTTGTTTCTGCCATGAAATGGAATATGCAACCTGCAGAGATAATGCAGAATAATCTTGCAGTTTCAGCAGTCTGCACAAGCCATGTTCCTGAATTATAAGGAAAAAGGATCATCATTGTGGCTAATTTTTGTGCCTGAGAGTTCTTAATTCCCCAGGAGAATTATTATGTCATGCAGTTTCAATTAGCAGATCAGGACAAAAGACTTAATTGACTTCATTCAGCTGGGGCTGCTGACTTCTGGGTTCCTTGTGACTCAGGTGATAGATTCCTGAAATGGACTTTATTCCAATCTTTTTGTAATTATTTAGACATATAAAGAAAAAATATATTTGTTAATCATTCTTTTTTTCAAGTGAAGTTTTCAATTTGATGTGGAAAAACTTTCCAGCAAGGAATAGCATTTTCATAGTGCCCTTTGGATTGTTTCCCACTTAATTACTACAACTCAGCCCTTGAAATGTCCTCATTATGTCTTGGTTTGTGGGAGCATTTTTACATATCTGTTATTAGTTCTTCTCTGCTGTTATTAGTGCTCATTTATCTTTTTGAAATAAACTAACTGAATGGTAGGAAATTAAGCAAGAAAGCAGTAGTGTCAAATAACAAAGACGCAAGATAGTATGAATAAAACAGAACAGATATCAATACTAGTGTTATTGAAAATAATGATGGCACACAGAGAACATTCATAACACTCCTGTGAACATAACTAAAATGATTTTGCAAAAGGTATTTTTAATAGAATGTTTGCTTGCTCATGATTTGGTCTCACTTCAATTAGGAATAACTTTTTAACATTTGACCACAAAAGAGCAGATTCTGAGCTGACAGGTTACTTCAGAGTACATTTACCAGAAATGCACACCATAGAAGCTCAAAATGCCAAGAAAGCAGATGGATATGAAACAGGCGAGCTGCTAAGAGAGCTTTGTCAGAATCATACTGCGTCTTCAGAGCTGAAAAGGATGAGTGCTAGCACAGTATGTCGTTAGGAATGTCAGATAGCCCCAGAAATGTTAGATGTCCTTTCTTAAATGTTTAACTACCTTGTCCTGGAAAAAAATGGTATAAAGGCCAATTACTCATTTAAGCACCTGCACATTTCTTACCCTCTTGAGGTTACAGCACAAACAACTTTACGCCAAACTGATACACAGGTAAATGGGAACTTCATGCTGTAGAGCCGAGGTGTGATGTCCAAGATCCACCAAGCCAGGACACAGAATGTATGAGATAAAAGTTTATTCCTGAAGCTATGCTTCAAACATAGCATCTAAATATTGCTTGTGCCTAAGCCATTTTATATTTTAATTAAAGATAAATGCCTTTAATATTCAATTGCAATGCCGTAAGTTCTCTGTACACTACTATTGATCTGTTCTGTGTTTTGTCCATAGTAATTTTGTTTTCCTTTCGTTCACTGGTGTCTTCTGCTGACCCTACAGAGCAGGGTCTTCTCATATCTTCTCTACATATCTTCTCCTCCCTTTCTGACTTGTCCAGTCTGTATTCCTTAATGCAGATAGTGCAGATGTATTAATCTAAGATTTTCAGGAGCTCTGGTCTCTGAAACAGTAGCACTTAGCACTTGAAAGATCATGAACTCCTTTATATGTGGTTTGTATTCAGTTCACACACTTACTGAATTTTCATTGCCATTCGTTTCTAACATTTGTATTTGAGCTTTCTTTCAAATTTATATGCACTGAAATGCTTCCTTTACTTTAAGAAGCCCTAGAATTTCAGAAATGCTGTAAAAAAGTAAAAATGTAGATTAGTTTTTCAAGATGCCAAGTACAGCAGTCCTTTAAAAACACATTATAAATATCAGTGCATAAGTTCTGCTTTTGTGCACCATAAGAATGCTTTTTAAATTATAACTTCCTTTTTAGATACATCAGTACATACTAATTAGGAACTTGTGCATGAAATCAAATACCATTAGCAAAAAAACTGCATTTAATAAATTTCTCCATCTCCTCTTAAGCCATGTGGATTTGGTGTCCTATGAGATACTGTATTAGCATGATTTTATAATAGAATTAAAATACTGTTTTCAAAGGTAGAACTGTAAAGATAATGTTGGTGGATTTCTTTGTGAACAGGATGTCTCTGTAAGTTAATTGTAATTCATACATTTTATGATTATAATGGCAAGGCAGAAGAATCCTCTGATGTAGCTGTTGCAAAAATTTTTAGAAGTGGCTTTAGAAATATCTGGCTGCCCAAATACATAAAATAGGCTTAACATATGGGGAGGTGTAAAAGAATTAGCTGCCTTTTGTCTGATTCGCATTGCAAGTCAATAGCATAGCCTTTAAATCAATGAAGCAGAGTTTTGGGATAGCACTTCTCAATCAGAAACATATTCAAATAATGGAGTAATTTGTACTATATCGGAGATGTATTATGTCACTATCACAAGTGTCTTATAATTTGTCTAAATCTTAATACCTGTTGCAAATTATAATTGCAGTGTTTTCTTTCAACTTTTGGAGGGAGGGAAAGAAGGAAGGAGAAGATACTGGTCAGTATTGGAGTAGCCCCTTATAGCATGGATGTAAGATCTACAATCTCACAGAGTTAACTAGAAGCACATCCTTGTTCTAATACTGAAATTTAACTCACATTAAATTCATTTGGGTTGAAGCCAATAAACCAACTAAAGCAGTCTATAAAATGGGGTTAGGTGTTCTGCATTTATGATTGTAAGCGGAAGTCCATTAGCCTTATTCTGAGGCCCCTTTGTCCCAAGTTTCCTGAAACTTAGTGAGAAAGCCAGGGAAATAAGGTTTGTCTGCTGTTACTGCGCGGATGCATCCAGGAGTCTCAAGAATGATTTCCAGGAAATAGGGTAAAACTCAAGGTTCTGAGAAAGTGGAAGCTAACCCTCCCTGTAGGAGTTGCTTCAAGCACACATACCCTAGTGTCCCTTCTTGGAGGCATGCTGGCTTCCGTGCTGCTCCTCCTCGTCCTCATTCTGTGTCGTCTTTCAGATGTTGCTGGTTGCTGCTCAGTTCCTCCAGTGTCATGCAGTTTCTCCAACCCTTCCATCTTGTGTGTAACCTGCCTCTCTCCTTTCTCCTCCCTATGTAATATGGACCCTCAGGAGGTCACTAGCACTAGAGCAGTGCTGACAAGAGAAAGGTTGTTTCTCTTCCAAACACAATTTTCCCAATATTTTAAAGTATCACAGAAATAGATTCTAACAAAATCACAGAATCCCAGAGTGGTTGAGGTCAGCAGGGCCCTCTAGAGATCACCTAGTCCGGCCCCCTGCTCCAGCAGGGACACCCAGAGCACGTGGCACAGGGCGGCATCCAGGTGGGTTTGGGAGATCTCCAGAGAAGGAGACTCCACAAGGAGCCTCTCTGGGCAGCCTGTGCCAGGGCTCTGCCACCCCCACAGGAAAGAAGTTCTTCCTCACATGGAGATGGAACTGCCTGGGTTTCCGTTTGTACCCATTACCTCTTGTCCTGTCTCCAAACACCATCCAGAACATTTTGTCCCCTATTTGTATATGCACTTAACTGAGGAAGCAGGGTTTAGAATGAGTTGTGCCATGTTTTTTTTTTTTTTCAGAAATAACCACCCTATCCTTTTAAAACATGGTTCTATAAGTCTATTTCTGGGACATTTGAGTAAGTTGTATCTAGCTGTCAGTGAAATCAATCATTTACTGTCTGCAATGGATAGAAAATTTACAGAACTTTTACACAGATTCAAAATGATCTTATTTACCAAATGTCAGAACTGTCTTATTCAACTGATTTCCAATGGATATTTGCAGGGATATTTCATTGTTAAAAGCTTGAAAATATGTTTACTAGTTGTCATGTTACTAATTGAAGGAAATGAATAGGTATGATATTTACATTCATCAGGAAGAGAACAAACTAACTAAAGATATATTAAAACACTTCAGATAATCGTGGTCTTGTAAAACTAAAAACAGCATATTCCCCTTGTTTCAGTATTCTGTTCAAATCATTCTGTTTTCACAAGAAACTGTTTTGCTAGGAATGTACTGTGGCAGAAAACAACATTATGCATTTGAACAGATGTGCTGCCTCACTGCGTTAAGGATGGACACCTGGGGTCCTGCATTAGACTTGCAGGGAATAGAAAAATATTGCAAATGAAAAGGGATAGTTAAAAAGTGGGCAAGCAAACATTATCAAGTTCTCCAGTTAATAAGCTTTTGGTGATATGAATAGGTTCTTCTTTACATTCTCTTGTGTTATGGGTTAAAACAAACAGATTCTTCTTGTTCCAATGCATTCAGTGCGTTGCTCTATAGAGACTAAAATCTGCAGTTTTACCGTAGAGGTTTTTCCGAGGCGGTGTTATCTACTGCTGATATTACAGAACCTGTAAGTAATCTGACAGAAATACCCATTTTTAATCAAATACTTTTGATCTTAGCTTTGAGTCCTGGAATGCAATTTACTTTTGTCCTAATTTTTAAAACACAGGAAAAATTATTCTTGGCCATTCTCACTGTAACGTTAATCATTTATTGCTGTTTCTGTGTGCAATATCTTGAAAATAATGATTATGAAAGCTCTTGTTTGAGGCTGTACACTTTGCATTGTAGTGCTTTTCTGTTTGAGTTTGTTTGTTTGTTTGTTTCTTTTTATCCTGGTATGTAATTTAAAGTAAGCATTGTGCAAGATTAAGAGGATTCTGGAATATAAATGGTGGTTGTGTGATAGTTTTGTGTAAAACAAAAGTCATGGCACGTGTCAAGGGTCCTGTTTCAGGGTGGTTGGGTCAATTTCTTGAGAAACTTTGCTGGAATAGTCCAGAGGAAATGAAGGTACAGGGAGTCTTCTCTTACATCTCACAGCTCACCTGTTTCCTCTAACATTTGTCAGACCTTGTGAGGGGAGCTGCCGCTATGCTGTAGTTATTTCCTTGTGCTGACGTCTAGGCAGGGTACCTCTACCATCTACTTAACTTTGCTTGAGGTTTGGAGTTGTTAAGCCATTTGGACTTAATTTGTAACTAAGCATCCAAGCTGTGTTTAGAGATATCCCTTCCACTGATTATATCTTTTGTAAGTATTTTGGTGAAGTGCATGTTTTTCCTGATCAAACCGTATTCTTCTAACCATTCCAATTCCACTTCAGTTAATGTGTGTGAATACTAACCTAAATAGGATGAGGCTCTTTATACTCAGTGAAAAACAACTTATGTGTTATTCATTTCCTTTCCTGTGCAGTATGGATAAATGAGAGGTTAAGCACCTTGGATTTATATAAAATCAATAGCTTTGATTTCTTTCTTTCTTTCTTTCTTTCTTTCTTTCTTTCTTTCTTTCTTTCTTTCTTTCTTTCTTTCTTTCTTTCTTTCTTATGAGAAAGCCTTCTGTCTTCATTTCTGATATAAAAATGATATACTGCTTTCGTGGATGTATTTGCTACTCATTAATTCTTCCTCATATTCACTGATTTGAAAAATAAGCAAAAAGAAATACAGAGAAATTACATCTAATCATGGAAAAGCAGTGACATTTGTCTTCAGTATGCAGAAAGGAAAAAAAGATACTCAGCAAATATATGGTGAAACACATTTATTTTGAATTCTGTACCTCTACAGTATGGAAATTCCTGCAACTTCAGAGAAAGCTTTGAAATACACATAGTCTTCTTTCCAGTATTAAGAAGTCACTGTAATCTCTTTGTTAGACCAGTTGCATTTTTGTCCTTGGTCTGCTGGTGCATAGTACTGTAGAACCCACTCACCATTGGGAGACTATTAGACTTATCAACTTAGACCACGGACAGAAATAAGACCACCTGAAAATGATCTTTAACAAATTATACCAAACATTACGTAAAAAAATACCAAAACATACATTCCTCCCCATCTATGTTTTTAAGTAGTGACTCTTACCCCAAAAAGATGGGTTTTGTTTTCTTTCAGTTATCATATGCTATACCAGCTTAAGTGACAAAAACTTAGATATTTACAACCATTTTAGTAGTCATTGAGTAAACAACTTCCAATAAATTATATATATTTTTCTTAGACTATTTCCCGGTATCTTTAAGCAGGAGAAGTACCTGTTCTTCTTCCATGCATCTCTTTCAGGCATTTAGGAGCATATTTGAAAGAACCAGTGGAAATTCAGTTAGAAAAAGTACAGCTAAGAGGAAGTTAGTTTTTTATTAAAGGCTTGATAAAGGATTTCTGCACATATATGTTTTTAGTATATTGTATTGACAAATGATAGAATGTGTTGCTTAAAAATATATGATCAAGTTGCACTGAATATATCACATACTCTGAATTAAAAAGTTGTTAGAGATGCCTCACTTACTTACTTAGGTCTTCACTGATTCTTCAACTCTTATTTGTGAGTTTTTTGTGCATCTTAAAAAACATGAACTCTATTCAGTAGAAAGAACAAGTTTACTAATTTTCCTCCTCTTGTTCTTGTTGATGGAACAGTAATGGCCAAAAGAGGAATCCTCAGTGAAAGTTCTTCTCTGAGTTAAAAAAAAAAAAAGTGCTAAGTCTGTGCTAGTAGATAAATAGGGCAAGATAAGATTCAAGATAAGATGAACTCGGTTAATGAAAACAGCACATATCAGATAAAAATTTGTCAAGAAACATCTTGGGAAATGATCACTTCAGCCATTTCATTGTGACCTTCAATGTGTTCTGTGTTAAACAAATGAAGGAATCTAATAAGTCTCTGGATTTCATTTGCAAACTCCATCAGTTCAGTGTGAGAAGTGCACGGTAGTAAATAACAGGAGAAGATTGTTGTTAGATGGAAAAGATAGTATTATAACTTGCTAAAACATGTGTTTATAGGGTAGCTTGAAATTCAGAAGAGAATATTGGAGTTTTGAACATCATCACAAGTTCATAAAATCAGGCAAATCTAAAAGAAGCCCTTCTCTTTACTTCACAGCAGCACAGGGTACTTGAACATGTCTGTTGTGGACCAGGTCTGGTTAGGGAGCTGGTGTCGTATATAAGTAGCATGCAGAGAAGCACTCTGCTTTCCCATTTTCAGTGCAGTAAAAATGCAGCTAATCAGGCTGGTGCAGTTAATTTTCATAGGGTCTCATGGAGTGGTTCAGCTGGTCATGCTTTGGCAAAGGGAATGTGGTGGCAGCTGTGTCAATGTTGTGTTTTAATTCTCCAGAATTCTGTCCAGGTTGTTAGCATGATCCCAAAGTGAACTACCTAGGACTGCACAAAAAAAATTTTCCATAAAGTAATTTTGTTCAAACCAGATGTTGCCCGATTGCTGATAGCTAAACTCATCAGCACTTAGTTGTCATTCATTCTTAGCTCCAGATCACACAGTATATTAGATCCAGTTACCCCTAGGGCAGAAAGATGTAGAGGGAATGACTTTCACTTTTACTGAGAATTTGCTGCACGGAAAATGAGATTACTGCTGGAGTTCTAAAGACTGAATGAAGATGAATAGAACAGAATTTTTTAAAAGTTCACTTTAGGGGGAAATACATTCTTCCTTTTCCTTTTGAATTGTTTATAATCTTAGCCTTTTTTTCTGACTTAGTGATAAACAGCTTTTGAGAATTTAGTGTACTCTGCTATTTGTTTCTAAGACAAAAATCCTTAAACCTTAAAAACTAGTTGTTAATAAAAGTAAAAGCTGTAAAAAAACTTTGAACCATAAATGCAGTGTGAAGTCTGTTCTCTTGCCTTTTTCCAACTGCTTTTCTTTGGTCTATTTGAAGTAGTTCTCTAAAAAGGTTGTTGAAAACAAACAACTCAGTTTAAAGAAATCGCTGGGATTTATTAGAAACCTAATCTTCTGTGTGCTGATTCAATTTTTACATGGATTTTTTTTAGAAATTTTTAGAGATCAAGCAAAGATGCATTGGTTCATTTAAAAAAGGCATTTGGAAACTAAAGCAACAAATTTATGTTTTAAGTATTATTCTTGTTCTGTTGTAGTAATTTAACAAGATGCTTAGACTTATGAATGACATGTTGAAATAATTTCCAAAATTTCAAGGCTGTAATTTAATAAATGACTTAACTTTATTCTGAACAACTTTAAGGAGACTTTGTGTGAAAGACAAGTTGTCAAAAATTCAGTGATTATTTGGCAGTGCAGTATTAGCAAATTGTTGTTATGCTTCTTTCTGGAAATATTGGCTATGACTTTTTATGTGACATGTCTTAGATTGAGAGGTGTAATTCCTTCCTTCACCTGACTTCTGTAATGTATTATGCCATTAAGACACAATGAAGCATCTTTTAATGGTCCATTAACACAAGACTTGGATGCGCTGCATGGAGAGAAAGAACATCTTCCAAAAATCTAGCTAGTCATAAAGTTGTCTTGAAAATGGGTATCAAAAGTCAAACTGCATGCTACATATTCTTCTTTTCCTCTGACTTTTTGTTGATACTTTCCTGCTTATCATTTTTGATAAACTGGTGGATAGGGAGATTGAAAAGTTATTTAGAATTAAATATGTGGTTATCTACTCTGTGAGTGACTCCCACTCTGAAAAAAATGTCCACAGTACAAAACACACAAACAAACGAAAAAACAGAAGAAGCTTTCCATAACCATACTATGGAAAAAAAGGACCCAGACTCTGTTTGCCACTTCTTAAGCTAAAGAAGTAGGCTTTCTTTAATGGTGCTTTCTGGGACTAAACAGTAGGGAGGCAGGCAGCAGAGATGACAATGCTGGAAAGGTTATGTTAAAACTGAATAGTTTGTATGCTAAATACATCCAAGTAGACTGAGAAAGGAGGGCCATTCCACACTCTGGACAGGGAATCTGACTTTCTGTGCTTTCTTTTCATAATACGCTTTTATTTGACTGGACATTACAGTGGTAGAGCATACATCTTGCCCTTCAGTAACAGTCCTTGCTAAACACCAACACTAAACAAATCAATTTCATGTCCGTCAAGGAGGTGAAGCGTTCCCCAGAGTGGGAAATTAGAAAATGAAAAATGTCAAAGACGTGAGGAAAAGTCTAACCTCCTTCATGCCTAATCACTGTGTCAGAAAAGCTAGGAGAAGAGAAAGTCATACTGAATAAATTAGATATAAAAATTAAATATGCTTCAATGTGAAGCAAAATAAAAGCTGCATTTAGGAGGTAAAGAGCTATACAAAAAGTGACTGTGTTCCATGAGTCTGGTGGTAATTCTGTTGAAAACAACTAAGACACATTCATGTTATTCAGGTTTTCTTTGAACATCGCTGTTCCACTTTTTATTGTGCTTCTGGAATACTATCTTGCATTCCAGTTACGTGCCTTTGAAGTCCCACGTGCAGAGGTATGCTAGGTCCTCAGTGGGTTTCATGCACTGCTAAACTGTCGTTCTAGATATAACCACAGGATGCCCTAATTTCAAAGAAGATTGTTTTGAAAGTAGTGCTATCTGTCAGGTTTATATTCTTGGGCCCCCGTGGAAACTCAGAAATGGGGTTGGTCTTCTTACTTGCAGTACATTGCTCTGTCCTTTGAGCCATCCTTACTGTAGCTTGGGCTCCAATAACATCGCAGGCAATAAGACACCGTGTTGCATTAACTAGGTCCTTGATTTATTGTACTTATCATCTCAGAGTTGTGTGGTATAATATGGGAGGCATATGATGGAAATTTTGCTGTTTGAAAAATATCCTCCAATCTGAGTCCTTTGGAGAAAATTATTTAAAACCACCTGGGGTGCTAAAATATTGCTTGTTTTCTAAAAAGTCAGAGGTAAAAAAAAACAGTTTAAAATATGTTTTTTTTTAGTTAACATTAACCTTTTCCTTTATTTTCAAAATCTTTCATCAGAAAAGAGTACATTTTTTGCAGTGAATAAAAATGTATTCTTTTAAATTTAGCTTAACTGAAGCCATTTATCATATAAAAGATGACATCTACCTTTCCTTTTTTCCCCTTTTCCCCCTTTCTTCCCTCTTTCTCACTCCCCCTTTTCCTTTTTTCATTCTCTCTTTACCATTTCTCTTTCTCTATTCTTTGCTTTTCCTCTTTCACCTTTTCTCCCCTTTCTCCCCTTTTCCCCTTTCCCCATTTTCTTTTCCCTCCATTCCTTCTTCCCCTTTTCTCTTTTCCCCCTTACCGTTTACTTCCTTCTCCTCCTTTCTCTTCACCCCAGCTTCTGCATCTCTTTCTCTCTTTCTTGGCTCTTTTTTTTCTATAAACATGAAAAATTCTCACTCTCTCCTGTCAAGGAAAATGTTGCAGTTTGAAAATGTTGCAGTTTGAAAGCCGTAGTGGTGGCAGCGAATCGAGTTCCCAAATAGTATGATCAACTATAAGCTCGACTCTGGCAATTTCGGATTCACGAACAGTCTGAGGACCGTAGGTCCGATCGCCTTCCTAGGAGCGAATCGAGTTCCCAAATAGTATGATCAACTATAAGCTCGACTCTGGCAATTTCGCATTCACGAACAGTCTGAGGACCGTAGGTCCGATCGCCTTCCTAGGAGCGAATCGAGTTCCCAAATAGTATGATCAACTATAAGCTCGACTCTGGCAATTTCGGATTCACGAACAGTCTGAGGACCGTAGGTCCGATCGCCTTCCTAGGAGCGAATCGAGTTCCCAAATAGTATAATCACTATAAGCTCGATTCTGACAATATCGGATTCACGAACAGTCTGTCAACTGTAGGTCCGATTGCCCGCCCCCAAACAAGTAGTCAAGTTCACAAACAACAGGATTTATTCAAATGCAACATTTCCAAAGCAGGTTTCGGATGTCAGTATAGGAAATTCTCTACTACAGCATAGGGTTTTTAGCTACCAATGTGCAATCATCACTCACCCCAGAAGATGGGAGAGGGCTCTCAGTCTCGAGTCTCCGCAGGCAGTATTCTTACCCGAGGGGAGGAGAGAGGGGGATCAGCACGTTGACTGACCCAGCAGTTACGATGGAATCTTCCCTCTTCCTTCTTCTTCTTCCCCTCCTGCTGCTGCTTTTCCTTCTTCCTTTCTTTTCTTTTGCTCTTACTAGTTTGCCTTTTATATATTTTCTTGTACATTCATGTGGAGCTTGAGTGACTCTAGTCATATTCACTTTTGTTATTCATTGGTTTCCAAAAAGTCTCCCAAGTTAATCTAGAATCTAGATAGCTTGCTTATTGGGGTGCTTAGTGGGATGGGGTTGTGAATAGGTTTGAGCAAAGCTTATCAGAAGGGACTGATCTGCGACCATTGCTGTCCCAGCACCAGTCATCACACTATCATCAGCTGTATGGTGCCATCAGGGTACCACCTCTGCAGGGAGTACAATAGAGTTTGGCCGCGGTGTCTTCACTCCGCTCCACCCTCCATTCACTCATGTCTGCACGGCACCATCGGACTATCCCCTCTTTGTTTGCTCTTATCAGGGTGTGCTAGGAGGGCAGATTGTGTTGCGTGGCAAGGTAGTTTCCGCACATCAGCCATTTCGGATTTGTACCACCCCAAGCAAGCTTCTGTAAGGCCAAAACTTCTGTTAGGCCCTAGGTTTTCTCTAAGTTTCCCCTTTTACAGGCCATTCTTCCACACTCCCCATGTCTCAGCAAGATAAATGAACTAATTTAAAATATTTTCCATGCCTCATCTGTCCACTCCACAAGCTGTCAATGAGCTTGGATTGGGAGCTTTCATGCCAATAGTCCACAGCGAGCAGTTGTATTATTTTGAAATAAGAATGTTGTTTCCATGGCAAACTTGGAACTCTTCACAACTGTGCTGACATCCACATACTTTCAAGTTTATGCAAGAAAGATGATACTTTATGAGATTTCTTGAAGCAGAAGGTCATTTTTTCTGCCAGACCAAGGTATTGTTCTTTTAATTTCTGGTCTTTTGAGGGAAAGCAATAGGAGGAAGTAAAAGCTGTGGGAGAACAACTTGCTTTAAAGATTTTTTTTTTTGCCTCAGCATTTTTCCAAGAAACATTTGAAATACGAAATTGATTGTTAATATTTTTTGGACAATAATTCAGGCAATTTTTGTAATGGTTAACAACTCGAAGACACTCTTCACCCTGTTCTGCAGTGGGATCAAATTGTTCTAAATATTTACTTAGTAAAGTTGTTGCAGTTAACAATGAGGGAAGAGTTTGGAAATGACTGTATGTGAGACAATGCAAGCTGGTTCATTTCAGATTGTGGGTTTTTTTTAAACCTGTTAATGCATTTCAGTATGTCTTTAGAAAATGTCATAACCTTTCTATTTTGCTTTATCATCTTTGCCTGTTCAAATGTCATAATTATCTGGTGAGGTGTAATGTGAAAAATAGATTTTTTTTTTTGACAGAAAGCGGCACAAATGCTTTTTTTTCTGTATGCTAAACATTTCCCTAAGCTTCTCAACATGAACAAAATCGTGACGGAAGGAAGGAGGGAGGGAGGGAGGGAAGGAGGGAAGGAAGGAAGGAAGGAAGGGAGGAAGGAAGGAAGGAAGGGAGGAAGGAAGGAAGGAAGGGAGGAAGGAAGGAAGGAAGGGAGGAAGGAAGGAAGGAAGGGAGGAAGGAAGGAAGGAAGGGAGGAAGGAAGGAAGGAAGGGAGGAAGGAAGGAAGGAAGGGAGGAAGGAAGGAAGGAAGGGAGGAAGGAAGGAAGGAAGGGAGGAAGGAAGGAAGGAAGGGAGGAAGGAAGGAAGGAAGGGAGGAAGGAAGGAAGGAAGGGAGGAAGGAAGGAAGGAAGGGAGGAAGGAAGGAAGGAAGGGAGGAAGGAAGGAAGGAAGGGAGGAAGGAAGGAAGGAAGGGAGGAAGGAAGGAAGGAAGGGAGGAAGGAAGGAAGGAAGGGAGGAAGGAAGGAAGGAAGGGAGGAAGGAAGGAAGGAAGGGAGGAAGGAAGGAAGGAAGGGAGGAAGGAAGGAAGGAAGGGAGGAAGGAAGGAAGGAAGGGAGGAAGGAAGGAAGGAAGGGAGGAAGGAAGGAAGGAAGGGAGGAAGGAAGGAAGGAAGGGAGGAAGGAAGGAAGGAAGGGAGGAAGGAAGGAAGGAAGGGAGGAAGGAAGGAAGGAAGGGAGGAAGGAAGGAAGGAGGGAGAGAGGGAGGAAAGAAGGAAAGGAGGGAGGGAGGGAGGAAGGAAAGGAAATGGCACATTCTCAACAGTCTCCTGTTGGGATGCCGGGTGGTACCTGCACCATTGTATAAGCTCACTGAACTGCTTTACTGATCCCTTTTTTCTAAGAGTGTATTCTGTCCACAATAGCATCCCTTCAAAAGAGAACGAGTTGACAAGCAGCTGTGTCCCCATTCCGTGTACTTCCCAAGCATAATGTTTTCCTTCCCAGAGGCAGAGTGCGTTCACCTACATAATTGGCCGTGACCTCTTCTTGCCCAGAGGACGTGTGCTGAAGTACATTCCCATTTCCTAATCCTTTAAGACACAAAACAGCACGCTCCTGTCATGCTAGTAGGTAGATAAAATTTTGATATGTGTTCTTGTATTGTCATCAGAGGTTTCTGTTTGATTCTTGTTTCTAAATATTTGAACATTCATGTCTTAAATACTGCATGAGTGTCTCTTGAGTACATGTTTAATTTTAATATATTTTGGGGAAAAATATCTTTATAGCTTATAGCTTACAGACCAGCCATTCTCAGAAGGATGGAGGGTTTATGGGATAAGAGGCATAGGTACCTTCATTTTGATAAAGATTTTCTTTGTCTCTTTTCATTTCAGTAAATTGCTTTCAGGATATTGCTAAGAATATAATCCTTTCAGTGCTGCATCTCAATGTTCTAATTTTAACTGCTCTCTTATTAAAATGTTAAATTGTGTGTCCATGTTTGTATGTATTCATATGAAGTATTATAAAGCAATTATTATAAACTATGTGGAAACAGTGACCTCTTCTCTGTTGAGTATAAATAATGACGTCCTTTTTCTGCACAGTGCTTTGCAATAAAGGGCAACTAATGGAGTGAGGCCTGAAATGGCCATGCCATCCCCAGAAGTTACTTATTCATTGTCTGCTAAGCACTTTATATTAGAGTTTGAAAATTCTAGATGTCCTTTCTAAGTCTTTGCGTATGCACTCCCTGTTTTTGTTGATGTCTCTCTTTTCTGAAACCTGAGTAATCCAGTCATTACCTGAGGAAGCTGTCATTAGAATTTATCTTGACAGCAGTGCTCCTGCATGAAAGAAGACTAGGAATCAGTTTTGCAAAGAAGGACCTAGCAATCATGGTTGAAAACAAGCTGAACATGAGCCAGCGGTGTGCCCTTGTAGCAGAGAAAGCCAACTGCATCACGGGCTTAATGTGCATCCTGCAGCTGGCAATCCAGGGAAGTGGCCCTTCCCCTTTGGCACCGTACGTGCTCCATTCTGAGAAGGATATTTGCACACTGGAGCGAGCCCAGTGAAGAGCCACCGAGATGGTCAGGGTACAGAGCACACAATGTATGTGGAGAGGCTGAGGAAGCAGGGTCTGTGCAGCTTGAAAAAGATGCAGTTTCGGGGGGGACATTATTGGTATTTGCATAGATACAGAGAAGGTGGAGCTGGACATTTTCCAGAGCTGCACAGCAAGAGGATAAGAAGCAAAGGATGCAGGTGAGAACATGAGAAATTTACATGTAAGGAGCATGGAAGGCAAGGGGTTTTTAGACAGAGAGTGGTTAAGCACGGGAAAGGGTGTCCAGTGAGCTTGTAAGATCTCCATCCATAGATGTATCCATAACTTTATTGGCCTTGAGCAACATGATCAGATGGTCAAATGATGGTCAGATTTAGGTCTGCTTAGGCAAGAGTTGGAGTAGTGTCCTCTGGAGATTCCCTCCAACCTGGGTATTGTATGGTTCTGTGAAAATAGTTTTTCCACTGTTGTTTTATCTCTACAGAGTGTATTTGGGGAGGTAAGCACTAACATCTACAGAAACCTGCAGGTCTCGCTGCCACTACCATAAACTAGAAATTGTACCACTCTCTTATGCTCACTTTTTGAGTAGTTCTGTGGAAAGAGGGCTTCTGGTGGTGGCTGCAGCAGTATGGCAGTGAATTCATACCCAACTGGCCTTTCACAGGATTTTAGCACTTGTGCAAACACCAAATCTAGTGCAACTGGTCTGTGCAAATCAGAAGGAAAATTGTAGTAAATATGCATTTCCCCCAGAGGACAATCAAAAGGAGATTGAACTTTTTGAACCTCCTCTATTAGACTTCCTGATAAAATCTGCTTTTCAAACTAGTAGTGTAAATCACTACTTCCCTTTCATTCCAGGGTACTTGAAAGATACATAGAATATCTGCATGCTGCTTCTTTAAAACATCACTTTTTAAGGTTGTGTTTTCTTGTTTATACAATGCAATCTGTATACTAAAGTGTGAAAAATATTAGGAAAAACAAAACAAAACAAAACAAACAAAAGAGATGCAACATTTCAAAGCCACGGGCATTATCTACAGAAAAGATTTGTTTTGATCTGTAATAAAAATGCATTTGTAAAAGTAACAGGAAAACAGAAAAAGGAAAATAGATGGGAATTAGGCAAAAGGAGCGGTTAGAATGAATAAATTCTCAGGGTATCACTTCTTATTCATCAATTTGGAGAGAAGAGGGTAGCATTCCACTGTTCAAAGGCTATGTACTAGTAATACACCATAATTGTAGTAATTTTACTTTTTAAATGGGAATCTATTACAAATATCAAGAGTTTCAAGAATATTGAAAATAAATACACAGAAATTGACTTTCCTAGAGTTGGCAAGGTCATAGGTACTGTGTTGGTATGTAGCACTATACAGGCAGCAGTTGGAGTTTTGATACAGTATTATTTTTCTTCCTTTTTGCCTCATAGCGCTCTCACCTTTTTCCAGTTAAACAGGTTATATATAGTGCATCACAAGAACATAAAATTTTCCAGGAACCTTTTTTTTTAATAGGAAGTTCCTTGCCAAGTGTTTTGTTTTCACTGTTTGTTTTTCATTTTCATTTAACCTACAGTGTAAAGACTTCTGTTCATTACATTCATACACATCTGTGCTTCAGAAGAGCTAAGTTTTGTTTAACTCTGCACTGTATATTTGTCTTTCCTTTGCTATGAAGTCTGTACTGATATTGGTGCCTTAGCAGCTGCATTAAAATAGCAATTGCATACTATTTTTATACATAATACTGGTTAGTCTTGCTAATAAACATTTCATCACCCTTAAAAACTGTATATTGAACATTTATGTACATTTGGAGCAATATCAAGTTTTTTTGATATTTCAAAGTTAAACATTGTAGTTTTAAAGTCCTGAGTAGCAATTCATTATTATCTTTTATGTTCACTCAGAGTGACAAAGTACATTAATTCAGAGTTATAAGAAAATAAAATAATTCTTTTTAGTTGCTACTGATGCATAAGTGTTATGCTTACTTCTCAGCTAGAATGAATATGTGGTTAACCTACTGCTGGATAAATTCTGCTGTCTTCCATTTGCTATAGGCAGACTTTACTGAGTAAAAGAAAGTTATAAGAAGTCATTTTCCTCAATCATTGTTTTGCTTCGTGTCATCTGCTTAGGTGCTCACTGTGTTTTAATACCGAAGGGACACAAAATGGTCTTTTGAGGCTTTAGGTAACATCTTTTTTGCATTGTTGCACATACAATGATCTAAAAAAATGCTTTTTTTTTTTAGATTTTTTAACTCTAAAAATCAGTTTGATAGCTGTAATCTTCAGCATGTTTTAGATTAACCAGGGTAGCAGGAATCATAAAAAGAGAAAAAAAAGGAGTTTGCTTCTGCAGAAACGCACTACGCTCTCTGCCAATATTAAGTGCTGTCTTTGTGTTCTCCAAGATGGTTGTGCAGACAACATGTGCTGACTGGCCTCTAGATAATGTGTCAAATGTCTTCATAGGATGTAACTCCAGATAGTGTTGTGCATTACTGGAAAAATCTTTGTGTACCTTGTTAGCAACGCTTGCCGTTGACTAGGCTAATCTTTTCTAATCCACGTTATGCCTTCGGATTGGAGAGAGAAAGGATTAGTATTGCTGGGCATCTCAGTAGTGTGTCTCAAGTTCCAACAGCCACTAAGATGGTGAAGCTCCTTCTTGAAATATCCTCTGTGAAATCTTTGCCTGGTAAAAATCTATGGATATTTTATTCCTCGTCACAGAAGGACCAACATGTGGTATCTAGGGCGTGATCATGCATGACAGCCGTATTGCATGTCTGTTCATATAAATTATGGAACAAAGCAAATGAATTATCAGACACAGAGGTGCTATAGGATCAGATGATAGGGAAGGAAAGAGTTAATCTTTATTTTTCATTAATTTCCTAAAGGTGTCGTGTCTTAGTAGTTGTTTCTGACAAACCCTACAAGGCCAGAAAATGCCAAATACATGAAAGGGGATAAGGATATGCAGTTGAGTTACTAACCATCCGGAACAGGGAGGAAGAGATCTTACAGGTTACATTTAATGACTTTCAGAAATTTAATTTTAATAACTTTTAGAGAAAAGAAGAGAAAAATATTATCTTTTTCGATTTAGTGTTTTACTAGAGTGAGCTTCTTCACAAAGGTGTTCTTATGGATAAATTATAGCAACACTTTTGAGAGTAATCAATACTGCACATTGTTTCTCAAAGTCCAGTCCCAACTTTTTGCCCCAACAATCAACTTTTGTTTATTTCTGTAAATCTTTACCTCCAAAAGCGCTCCTTACTGTGTTTAGATCATGATCCTGTTCTGGACTAGAATTATGTTTTGTAAGTATTACTCTGTTTGAGGGAAGCAATATCAAATTGTTTATATAAGATTACATAAAAATCATTCCGAAAGCTATCAGTGGGCTTACTTCTGCAAATGTTGACATCCAGTTTCCTCTTCTCAGAGTCATTCTTTCAAATCCACTTTTTGTTTATATATTTGCAATCTATTAATATGAAAGAGCTATTTCATGATTATGAAATCCATTTGCGGCAGAGTATTTTTCATTTTGGGGGCAAAGGGAGGTCATTTCACCATCTAGAAAATTGCAATGCATGGTTCTGTCCTATATTCTTAATCTCCCATTATATAAACAATTTTATTTATTCCTCAATTCATTTTGCATCTGAATGTCTGATTAAGATTGATTCTCAGCCACTTCCCCCATTGTCTCTGCTTTACACTAATATCTAACAAGCATTAAATCATAATGAGATTCTTTGTAGCTATCTAGGATTTGGAATTTGCTTTACCAAGTAGGAGCAGCCTTAGTTTCAGAGTGCTAAAGATCTATCATTGGATATTGAATTAACTTGACTGTAAATGTTTCAGTAAGGTATGTGTCCAGCTGGTTAATTTTTCAAGTAGCACATTTATGCCTAAACATAAAGTTATTCCTGACAGAGAAATGTTTAGATTCTGTGCTTTGCAAAGTCAGTTCAAGATCAGTCCCAATTTCATTTTCATCACTCTTTCATTTTATGAACTTGAAAAACTTTCAGTGGGGGTGGGAAGGGGAGAGACAGATAGTGAAACCTCAGTTCTACTTTGTCTGTACCATTTGTTAGAAATATAGAATAACAGCTTTCACATACCATGCATACAGACTAGCAAAATAATATTAGCATGATTAGCATGGTAGAGAAAAGTAAAAAAATAAAACAACGACAAAAAAGAACCTACAACTTCAGCATGTATTAAAACCCATTTGTGACTACAGAAAATACATTACAAGCAAGAAGATGGTAGGGAAATAATTAGCGTCCTGTGTCAGAAATAGCACTGTGCAGTATACTACTAACAGCTACCAGTTTACTGTACAGCTCAGCTAAGTTTTAACAAGTCTGTGCAGAATAGATTTTTATAGTTTTTTCTGCTAGGCTTTTTGTTAATCAAGTACGGGATAACCTTGACTTACATTTTCAAAGATTGAACTTTTTCTCATATCTCTGAATGTACCCACATGCTGCTTGGTATAGTCATGCGGATTGTGGAGATTACTTACACATATGCTTTTTTGTGTATGCTTATGTGCCTTTTTCAAAATGGAAAATGCATACATTCGAGCCTAGGTTTGGGACTCATCACAAAGCTGAGGTACATCTACTTCATCGCTTCCGATGTGTGCCTACATCGTTGGTTCCTGGAACAATTGCAGCCCATAATTAAGGACAGCACTGTTACCTTCAAGACTCTGCCTTAAGTCAGTGCATCTTTCCTTCTTTGATTAAGGAGACTCAAGAGTCAAGGAGACTCAGTCTGAATTGAGAATTTAATGTATAATACAATAATCTGAATAAGCATTCTAAATACATATTTATCTGCATTCAGTCTCTGGACATTATACATAGGGTATTTCATCTGTGTTTTCCTAGAATTGCTGGCTTTTACTCTGTTTTTTTTGGCTTTTAATCTTTATAAACTTGTATATATGGATGTATGCACAACAATCCTTAAGCTTTTTCAGAAAACGACTTCATGAAAATGGCTTCATGCATATGAGCATAAACCCAATATGAAGTCCCAATCAATGAAGTCTCAAACTTTTTTTGTTTTTTGATACTGAAATCATTTTTTGCTTGCCACTAGCCTGGTAGACCTACTGCAGCTACAGGAGTCTGGACAAGGTTCTGATCCTGTTAGTGAGTGATGGCAGGATGCTTAACTCAGCTCCAAATGGTCCTCTTGTGCAAAGTCATTCAGGCTATAGGCCTTCACAGGTTGGATATGGACACAGAATTTGACCTAGACTTTATGACTGATGCACTTGACGATAGTTGCCATTTCTAAAGCATTATTTTGGTCATAAACTGGACACCAGAAGCTACTGA
Source organism: Crypturellus undulatus (assembly GCA_013389825.1). NCBI lineage: Eukaryota > Metazoa > Chordata > Aves > Tinamiformes > Tinamidae > Crypturellus > Crypturellus undulatus. The sequence continues at coordinate 786,004 of VWPW01084855.1, read as the reverse complement.
AACTAAGTGCTATAGGGCTATAGGGCAATTCCTGCAGATTTCCTTCAGAAAGTGAATGAAACTAGCTTTTGAGAATTTAACAATAGCACAAATGCTCTGGCATTACGGAAAAAGGAATTTGATATGCGTTAATTTGAAATACTTTGAATTACTAATTATACGGTGAAAATGTATGGAAGTTATTTTTATTTCTGTTCATAGAGTAGGCAGACAAGAGGATGTTAAACAAAATTAGTGACTAGGAAATTTAGAACAAATGGAAGGAATACCTAATGCAACAGTATGATATCAGATTCTGGAATTCACTCTTGTCACATCATTAAGGAAAATGATCATTGGCAACATTTATGGTTTTGTTAGCCATGATGAGGGTAAACAGCAAATAATTCCCACATGTGCTACAGTCCAATCGCCAATACAAAATACTGAAGTAATTGCCCAGTCTAGCATGTTGGTTTCCTCTGGTGGCACCGTACCGGTCTTCTTGCATTTTTATTTTTATGGCATGGTGGGGCCTGTTTCAGAGACCTGCCTAACGTGGCCTCAACCAGCCACAACCAGCCTTGTGTGTTTCATATGGTCCATCTCCGTATGAAAGCCATGTGGCGAGGCAGTAAAGGAACATAGTCATGAAAACACAGAATAGCAACAATATTTGCACTTAAACTACCATTGAAGAAAGGAGTAGAAAAAATGAAAAGGAAACAGCCTTCAGTTGTCTAACTGTGAAGGCTTCATAGTAAGACATTTCTACCTTCAGGTAACAGGGAATCCAAGGATGTTGTAGAAACTTTGTCATGCAAGACTATAAAGGGCAGCTTAGATAGCCATCTACCAAAGCCAGTCTGGGTGTACATGTAGCCCAGCCTGAAAGAGAGTGTGAGATTAAATGGTGTCTGTAGGTCCTGCCTAGCCCTTTGGTTCTCCGATTCTATTTTTTTGCAGAACTGTGTGTAGGTTTCAGTTAACCCATTTTAATGGGTTAATTCTCAATACAGTATATGGAATTTGAAATTAAAGTTCAAAATAATCATTTATGTATTGATTTTCTTATTATAGCAACAAAATAGTCTTTATGTTTCCAGAAGAAGACAAAAATTATAGCGCTATATTATTATTACCCAATTATCTTTTTTTTTCTTAAATATACTTTTCCCATGTAGATTGCAAGATACAGAGTGTATGAAATACAAGTAACTTTGTGGCCCTTGAAATACATACAGAATCATAGAATCATAGAATGCCTAAGGTTGCGAGGGACCTCTAGAGGTCATCTAGTCCAACCCCCCTGCACACGCAGGGCCACCTAGAGCACGTGGCACAGGACTCCATCCAAGCGGGTCTTGAAGATCTCCAGAGAAGGAGACTCCACAAGGAGCCTCTTTGGGCAGCCTGTGCCAGGGCTCTGTCACCCTCACCGTCAAGAAGTTCCTCCTTAAGTTCCCGTGGAACTCTTTATGCTTCAATCTGTGGCCATTTCCTCTGGTTCTGTCAGTGACCACCAGTGAAAAGAGGCCAGCCCCATCTTCCTCATTGCCTCCCTTGAGGCACTTATAGACACAGATCAGGCCCCCTCTCAGCCTTCTCTTCTCCAGGCTGAACAAGCCCAGCTCCCTCAGCCTCTCCTCACAGGGCAGATGTTCCAGGCCCCTGATCATCCTCGTGGCCCTGCGCTGGACTCTCTCCAGCAGCTCCACATCCCTCTTGTACTGGGGGGCCCAGAACTGGACACAGTGCTCCAGGTGTGGCCTCACCAGGGCTGAGTAGAGGGGTAAGACAGAAGTCAACGGAGTTGTAATAGTATGTTAAATATTCTGTTTTGTTTTGCTTCTACAGAAATGCATTTTCTGCAGACAGAGAATTAAGAAGATTTCTGGGGCTTGCATTCAGTGTTCATATGGACGCTGTCCAGCCTCCTTCCATGTTACCTGTGCCCATGCAGCGGGAGTACTTATGGAACCTGATGACTGGCCATATGTTGTCTACATCACGTGTTTCAGGCACAAGATCAACCAAAATGTGGTAAGAAATTTGTTTCCCTATTGATTGGAAAATGGAATTGTAGAAGGAAAATATGCTTCTAGAGAAAGTGGGAAAAGCGATTCACATCGCATATAATAATAGCTTCATCTATCATATTTCCCTGCCTAGCAAAACTGTTCTATCTCAAAGTTTGTTGATTATCCCATTACCTGGAAGAAATCATACCTGGTATGTCTAGCACGTTCTTTCATTAGAGTCATTGCTGAATGTATTGTTTTGGCTGCAAAAACCGGTCATTGAATTCTCTGTTGTGTTAACTTGCAGTGTATTACAAGTAGCAGCTCAGAATGCCTTGCAAATACCCTCAGATACTGTGAGATAGGTGATATGGTGTTATATGAAAGTCCTTTATCCTGCCTCTGAACAGTATCTTGCAAATATGCTAATATAGTTTTTCTGTCATCTGGTAAAGTAACACTGGTATGTCATGAAAATTCTCATTTTATTACTGTGTCCTCTTATTTTCTAGTTTGTGCTGCAGGGGAAGATTTAATTTTACAAGAGACATATACAAAATGATTTATCATTGTCTTTCAGGTTTTAATGTTTTTTATTCCACCAAATTGTTACCACAGTTAAGAAATAATTTTTGCCATTTTTCTAGAGGTTTTAAAATTGTATTTTAGTTGTTTCTCAGCAATGTACAACTAGAATGACTACTACTTACTATAGTCTTAACAAGGAAATTATTAAGAGAATGACTTTAGAGGATGGTTTCTCACCTTTTCAAGTTGAGAACTCTATATTTGATTTTTTTTTAATCTATCTCCTTTGTACATTAAAAAATGAAAGAGTAAATGCATGTAACCATGCTAATGAAAGTCTGTATTATGTGTGTCTTTCAAGAGATTGTTAGTGAATTCTAGGTGTTAGAGACAAGACTATTAAAGGCTAAGATTTTTTCTGAGTTATGATAAAATGTAGTGCCTTGCAACCAGAGTCAGCCCTGAGTGTTCAATCTGTTAATAGTTCTGAAAAACACAAGACAGACAACTTGTGTGTTCTTTTCAAAACTTCCCCAGAACAGTTTTGCTTTTTAAGGATTTTTGCTTTCCAAAATAAATAATTGTATGAAACCAGAACATTTTTGTATGAATTTACAGTCTTCATAATTTTTATGAGAAGTTCAGTTTCAAAATGAATTTGAAACAATATCTGTACAGATAAATTTTCAGATAATTATAATGACTTTCTTAGAAAGCATTATCCACTAGCTTAAATTATTGGGTCAAGTTCTTTGCCAGTAAGAACAGGACTGTGCTGACCAAATATTTTCTGACAATGCTTCCAGATAAGTTTCCATACCTCAAGTAGTTAGATTTTCATCACTGGCCTGGGAAAATGTTCTTGGATCAAATAGGACTTTCTGTGGTATAGTGTTTTCTATACCGACTTTATGAATTCTGTCAGTGCTCCTTAATCCTTTGATCAGTCATTAAGATACTTCTGTCCCTGTCATGTCTCCCTTGTGCAGTGACAAAAAAAACCAGTTATTTCACTGTAATTTCTTCTGTGATCCTAAGTAGTTAATGTGATGAAGTTATGGATTGGTTCTTCTGGTGGCACCCTTGTTCTAAAGAAAGGTCTTTTCTGGCCCTTCCTAGGAAATGTTAGTTATTATTAATAATGCATACTAAATATTAAAAAAGTTTCTTTTATAGCAGATTTTATTCTTCCATTCTAAGTTAAAGAAGTGCTGACCTTACTACTTAACATTTAACTTTCTAAGTATGCATTTTCCATGGAAGAGTGGGAATTACAGTTTGCTGCTGTTGCTGCAGTGGGAATACATATTATTTTGTATGCTAAGAAACAAAATCAATATTCATCTGAACCAGTACAACGCTACTAAGTTGAACAGAACTCCCATGAAGTTTTTTTTTTTCTCCCAATGGTTTTCTTGATCTGAATTTTGTATATTCAATGAGAAATAAAAAAAATAGAGAAAAATGATTTTGCATTATTGCTTATGAAGTGGTTATGTGAAGCATGAACCGCTTAGCTCAGATAAGAGTGAGACTGTATTGAAACTGTTCTTGAAACTTGGCACTAACCTTTTCAAAAAGTTGTTTGATTCACTGATTTCATGTGGCTCAAATCAAAGTTACAGAAGAGAAAGTGTTTTTTCAGTGGTGCAAAACGTGGAAGGATCAGATATGCTGTTACAGAAACTTTTTCTGTGAAATTCTTAACTTAATCATGAAACAAAGGAGATGATTGTCATATATTTATATATGATTGGGTTTATACTTTTGGAAGTTTACTCACAATTGCTTTTCTTGTTATACTATGTTATGCTTTTTTGTTTATCCTGGCTATTAGCTAGCTTTTGGTACAGAAACTACATTGCTGTTCACCATTAAGGAGAGCCATGCTTCACACATAGAGTCACAGAGTCACAGAGTGGTTGAGTTTGGCAGGGCCCTCTAGAGATCACCTAGTCCAACCCCCTGCTCCAGCAGGGACACCCAGAGCACGTGGCACAGGGCTGCATCCAAGCGGGTCTTGAAGATCTCCAGAGAAGGAGACTCCACAAGGAGCCTCTCTGGGCAGCCTGTGCCAGGGCTCTGTCACCCTCACTGTCAGGAAATTTTTCCTTAAGTTCCCACGGAACTTTTGGTGCTTCAGTTTGTGGCCGTCTCCTCTGGTTCTGTCAGTGGCCCCTACTGAAAAGAGGCCAGCACCATCCTCTTCACTCCTTCCCTTGAGGCATTTATAGACACTGATCAGGTCCCCTCTCAGCCGTCTCTTCTCCAGGCTGAACAGGCCCAGCTCCCTCAGCCTCTCCTCACAGGGCAGATGTTCCAGGCCCCTGATCATCCTCGTGGCCCTGCGCTGGACTCTCTCCAGCAGCTCCACATCCCTCTTGTACTGGGGGGGCTCAGAACTGGACACAGTGCTCCAGATGTGGCCGCACCAGGGCTGAGTAGAGGGGCAGGATCCCTTCCCACAAATAATGAATATAATGAACTTTTCTGTTTTTCCTTTGTTTTAAATTCCTTGCTTGAAAACAGAACAATGTAATTCTGGGAATTGAAGTATTATACTGATTTTGGAAATTTTTACAAGAATCAAACTGATTCTCTTGTCAACATGAACAATATGTTCTGGTGTTTAGAGGTTCAAAATGTTATATGTAAAGTGTTATTATTTTTCCTTCGTTTCAAGGAAGAAAACTTCGATTCTCTGATGTTTTCTTAGTATGACCATTACTCTCAGTGAATATCTTTAATTACTACTTTTTTCAAGCTTCCTCCATGAAGGGATTACTTCTTAATGGTTACAGATATCTACAGTAGTATTGTAATATATAAAGCAAGAAGATTGTTCAACCAAAAACCTAACTATGTACTGATGAACTGTACGTATTATTACTGGTGTTTGTTTCCAAATAATTTGTAGCTGTGATCTCAAGAAAACTGTGTTGAAAGTATTTATCAAATATTCTATCATACATCTTTTTGACTGAAGGTCTGATTCTTTCTGAGTTGTGTTCATTATTTCTTTCTAAAATACATTTGTAGTGTCAACCATGGTATATATCAATAAGCCTTATGAAGATAAATTATCATAAAGAAAAGCAGAAGGAAATTATAATCTCTGCATCCAGATAGTGATGATAAATGAAGTCAACATACAAATATTATAAATTAGAAGTTTTAAATATTAAAATGACTTTTCAAAATAGGCACCTGTGATGCGCAGGCTCAAATCTAAGTCTCATATTTACCAAATACAGCTCCAGAAATAATCTAGAAATAATCCAAAATTTTACTTGCAGAAAATTTTTATTCAGAATGACTTATTTCTTACCTACAGCATATGCTAATTTATTTTATTTATGCAAATTATAGCATTATTAGGCAAGGAAGGTGCTATGCTTCCTACGGATCTCATAGTGGCCCAGGTTTTTGCATTTTTTTTTTCCACTAGTTTATTCCCTGGGCATGAAAAATATTTGCAGATCTTTCTGTTAGCAAATTGGTAGAACATTTGGAACTATTGCTGAGTTGAGGTGCTCCAGGAGGGTTTCATTTTGAAACCACTTGCACAAAAAAAGAAGAGAAAAAGAGCAGTTTTATGCAACTATACAAGTTAAGGGGAATCAATGCAATAAGATTAGCAAAGCTAGCACTGCGTCAGAGTAAGTTGCTGGAGGCAAGCAAGTTCTTTGGTGAGGTTTCATTTCAAAACTGATCAGGAAAGGTCATCTAGGCAGCCCCCTTGATATGCATTTAGCAAAACTTATTTTCTCAAGAAGAGGCAGTAACGATAGGAATTGCTGTAGGTTTTAAGCGGTCAGCTGGGTTTTGATTTCCAGCATGGTCAACAGCAGTTATGGGACAGTCCTTTCCTCCATGGGCATACAGGGAATGAAGGGATGCTGTCGTGTGGAAACTCTTAACTGCTTTTTCTCATGGGTGCAGGAGTGAAGTATTGTCATTATATGCACCCGCTAACTGTTGCTGGCCCTTCTTTTGGAAGGTCTTGCAGGCATGCCCTGTTGGACACGTATTCAGAAATCATGAGCTGCCGTATTTTGAAAATGTCATGCATCATTTCCATGCCTAAATTACAGTTCTAGGGAGCAGGCTTAAAAATATGAAATGATGTTTCCATATCAAATCAGTCTTAGAATTTTGAGGATCTTCCATCAAAAATTTTAGTCTGGGAATATTTCAAGACATTTACATATTTTTCTTCAAGGTATTTATCTCTTTTTTTATATACACATAATTTATATATTTTATTTAACTACATTTTTGTATGCCCTGCCATAGAGAAAATGAGACAGAAAATAATTTTGCCTTTTATCTTTCTGAAGTTTGCACACAGAAGAGGTTAACTTTTTTTTCCCTCTCTGTCTGGTTGTTTTCTACATTTCTGCTGCTATCTTAGTTCATCCTTGGCTTAGGTATTGTTAAAGAAAATCATGCTTTTTAAACCACAGTTTCCTCAATAATCTGGTAACTACCACAGCTGCTTCTTTAATCTGATAGATTCCCATGCATAACAACTGTCCTTTCTGATCAAAAATGACATTCTTAACATCAATAAATTCTTAGGATTTTCTGACAGGAAATGTTTTCTGAGACATGCAATCAGTTATAGAGTGTGCCTGTCAATATTTTTTCGGTGAAATAAATCAAGAATCCTACCAAGATAGCATACTGAAAAATAAGCTCCTTTTCCTTGAACTAGGAAGCATTTTTGATTTTTATTATTGGTTCTGATGAACTATGGCATCTCTTCACTGAATATTTTTTCATTAAATGATCCTGTATTATTTTTTAAAATATTATATTTTGCTTATACAGAGAATCTTCTTTAGACTTGAAAAATATTATAAAAATAGATAATTCTACTTGTACTATTATCGTAGACTTTATTAGCTCATACAAACAATTCAATTAGTATGCTCTAGTTTACTTGTGTATTTTTTTAAATTTTTCTCAAATAAGGGATGACTGAAGTTAAGAATTGACTGTTAAATTAATTCTTTGGTATCTCTATATATTTGAGGATTGGATAAAAAGTGCTGGTTGACTTAGCAATATAGTCAGTACCGTCAACTGTTTTTTTCCTGCTTTTACATCTCTGTAGTCAAACTAAATGGCAGAATTAATTACCTAGCTCCAATAACAATAATTTTATTATACAGGTATACGATTGAATAGTTTATTAGTATGATCATAACATTGTTTCTAGGTAAACTTGGATTTAATGGAGTTTTACAGTCTGAGATGACCTGAAGTAAGTGGGAGTGCCCATTTAGTCATTTCATCTCAAAAGGATTTAAATTACTATTAATTTGGGGGGGGGGTTAACAGGAAGAGTTGAGGCTGCCCTTAGTTTTCCTTTGATAGTAATAGTAGTGGTAAGAATTCTCTTACCACTTTCCAGATATTCACACACATTTTTTTAGATTTTTACACTGATAGAAGACTTAACTAACTGCCTTGATAGACTGACCAAGCAATGGTAGAAAATTAACTATTTAATATATACCATGAAATATTTTCATGCCTTTTACACAAATATTTCTAACCAAAAATCTTTTAATAAAAAGGCATACCATTTTGACTGCCTGTTGTCTTATTGTCTTCCGCTGTTGGAAAAGTTCAAATGTCCAGCCACAGCCACAGCCACAGCCACAGCAATGCTGTGTGAGACAGTGGACTTGTGTGAAGTTGTGAAGAGGTGGTCAGACTCGTGGGAGAGAAGTCCCTTCCTTGTTTTGTTAGGATAAGAAGCTTCTTGTTTATGCTTCGTGGTGGAAAAGCTTGCTTTTTAAGTGGGAAGTTCGTGGGGATCCATTGGTTGTGTACATTTGTCTGCATCATGAGAGCTCAGCGTATGTTGACTTAGAAGGTTCAGTTCTGTTTCATATAGGAACTCTCAAGCAGATATTGGTGTAGGATTTTTGCAGAGTTTGACAACTCTGCCACACTTCTGACTGACTAGCTCTGGTGTAGTCAAAGTGTAAAATGAAAATTATTGTTACTAATGTGTTGCATAAATAAGTGCTCAAGTCATCAGTGCTGTCTGCAGTTTGAAAACAAATGTTCTGCACAGGATTGGTTAAGAAGTTATTTGGATAGACTGATATGAGCAGTTCTGAGAAGAATTTAATATGCATTTAATTATTTCATCCCCCTCACCAAATTATTTAGCAATTTAGCATAATGAAGAATTATGCAAAAATATAGTACTTAAAAATACACCTTTTAAAGTGTTTTCATAGTATTGTCTAGATTTGCCTTGTTTTATCTTCCAGCACAACAAATAAGATGTAAAAATATTGCTAGTTTTTAAGTATTCTTGCCCTACTGCAAAGGTTAGAAGGCGTCAGTTACAAAAATATTTTTGAATGTTGTAATTTGTTATTCTGTGGATGCTGTTCCCTTTCTCATGAAATTCAAAGGCCCTGTGTGACATACAAACTCACATGATTATTTTTACAATGAATAATTTTGCATTTCAAGTTTTTATATTAAGGGAAGAATTCTCATCAGTTCTGTTTGATAGTGATACATTTCCATTGAGTAACCTGGTATTTTTAACTCTTCTTTTTTTCAAGAGATCTAAAGCATGTGAGAAGGCCCTTACGATTGGGCAGACAGTGATCACCAAACACAGGAATACACGATATTACAGTTGCAGAGTCATAGGAGTCACCTCGCAAGTTTTCTATGAAGTTATGTTTGATGATGGCTCTTTCAGTCGGGATACTTTTCCTGAAGACATTGTAGTAAGTACTTGCTCAGATATTTCTGCTATTTCTGTCTTTTGGAAAATTGAACAGACGGAACCTTTTGAAATATTTCTTTGACCTTTAGAAGAGACAATGCCTTAATATTCAGTTCGTGTTTGCTACTTTCACTGCTGAGAATGATTATTTTCTAATGGGCTTCCAAACCTTGGTTGTTCTAATTAGTCTCTGCCATTTGACCAAATGAATCAAAACTAATCTTACAAAGTCTTTTAATTAAATAAGAAATATGTATTTAATAAAGGAGATGAGAGTGGGAATTCCATATATCCTTATCTGTCTCGGAGAGATAACTTGTAAAAATTCCTTGCTGAATTGAAAAATTCTGCTGTGATGGAAAGAATAGCTCTCAAGAATCTGTTCTAACAACTTGTTTACACCTTCTGATGTTTAGTTTGTAAGATTACATTATTAATGATAAAAACCATCAGGGAGAAGAAATGTGTAGTTTATTGCATTTCCAAAAAGCAATTGAGATTTTGATTTCCCTTAGCACTTGCATAAACTGCCATGTTTTCCAGGATTGCTGAGGAACATGCTGTGTACTTACTTAGAGAGACGTGAGCAGAATTTGCAGACAGTTGGGAAAGATCCTGTTTCCTTCCGTATGTACAGTGATTAGATTGGATGTTAACCTTCGTGGCGTCCATCAGATGCTGTTTGACATCTGTGTTCCAGTACAACGCTCATCCTTTCCTGCCTTCATGCTGCTGCGATGCTGAGGCGCCTTTGTGGGGTTTCTTTTTTTTTCTTTTTTTTTCTCCTGCTAACTATCAGTTTCAACCTCCAGGAGGCGGACACCGTTTTGCAGAAGTAATGTTTGCTGCCGGAGGGCTTTTCCCTTTGCGCTGTGTCCGTGCTGCGTGTGGAGGGAGAGTGGGACGGTCGTGAGGGTGTTTGCCCAGGAGCCCCAGCAGTGCCCAATGTTCCTGCCCTGCAAAAATGTCTTTGAGCTGTTCTGTTTTCTGCAGGCCTAACATTTTTGTGGAAGAAACATTAACCATCAGATAGCATCAGTGGAAGTGATACTGTTGTTCTTGGAAGCTTCTTTGTTACTGAGAAGTCTGGTGCCTTTTGAAAGTACGATATTTGAAGGGGTGCATTTCAAATCAGAGCATGGGAATTTAGCTGTTTGCCTCCCGCTGGTGTTAACAGAAGACAGGCAGCAAATCCCTGTTCCATGCCTTTGAAAATTTATCCTTTAATTTGAAATGTTCTGAAAGGCTCCATTAATGATCAAAGGCATTTTGTTTAGGATCATCAAGATATTAAGCAAATGTGGCTGCATTGTTATTAGAAACCCCTCTCTTGTGTATGCCTGCATCAAGGATCTGGTATGGCAGAGATGAGAAACTGCTTGCCACCCTAGTGGCATATTCTGATCTGGAGCTAAGAAGAAATGTAATCAGGCCTGGATATGCCTCAGTGCTTCTCAGATAGTGGATGAACAACATATAATTGTTTGATGGAAGCACCAAACGAATTTCACATTCCTTAGAGAAATCTTGTTGTGTTTTCATTAGATAATATACCTGCAGCAGTTATTGCAAGCTAAAAAAAAAAAAAATGTTTTTTCTTCTGCCTGGACTAAAACTTGCTAATCCATGCAATGTGCGTATCAGGTGTTAGTGCCGCTGGGAGGACTTACTCATCAAATCTGGTGTGAAAGCCATGTTGATGCCTATTGAAGAACTTATTTCTCTAATCTGTTTTCACTTTTCAACTAGCTCACAAAGATAGCAGGAGCTTTCTGCTTTTCCAGTATACATTGAATCCTCTACAAAATTTCAGCTCATCTCACAATAGACCACTATTTCAGTGTGCAGACACAGTGATTTATTTTTGAGAAAAATAGGGAGCAAGGAAATTTCAGTCTCCTTCATGAAACTCTGTGTGGAGGTAAGTATTCAATAACTACCAAAGCAGGGTATACACTGTTCTCATACGCATTCTTCTTGATTTATGCTAGCATTTGCTAAACAGATTTGGATTTGCCAAATAGGTGTAGCTATATTCCATTTTCTTTCTTATTTCAAGCTATTGTTTGGGTGCTGTATCTCATTTCTACCTTGTCAGAATTTTTTACAAAAATCACTCTTGAACTACAGTATTAAAGCCCATTACTTAGTTTAGTGATGAACTAACTACTCAGCCTTTCAATACGCATGAGAGGATACAAAAAAAAATGTACACATACAGATTTCCACTACAGAAAACAAAAGGAAAACACTGTATGCAGCACAGAAAGAGTGCAGTGATGAGGACAGCACATCAAATCTATCAGGAAATAGGGCCACAGCCCCAACAGCTGGTCTAACCATACAGACACACAAGTGAGGAGTGAGTGCATTTGCTGCAATCCTCGCTAAGTGCTACCAACAGCAGGTACGAGTGCCACTTGCCCCTTCCTGCAGGATTATCCGGTAATGCTCCAGAGCAGGTCACCAAATCCCTGTCTCAGCACCTGGAGGACCCAGTGGGCCAGGGATCAGATAACAGATGCTGCACTGAGCAGGATCCCTGCAGCTCCGTTAGGGAGGCGTTCCTGAAGTTGCTTGTTTTTTTGCTTGTTTTTATTCTTTTTTAGTACCTGACAGACATCTCGCTACTGGAGCAGCTTGGCAGTTTACCTGGTGTGAATATACTGGACTAAAACTATTCAGATAGGGGTGTTTCTATGTATTTGTATGAATCTTTCTGTAGGTATTGTATCTGTCAAAAGTACCTTAACATCAAATATAGTTAAAAATAAACTAAAAGGAAGTAAAAATATTGTGGAGTTAAACATAAGAGTAAGTCTGCAAGAAGGTCTGATTTTGGGAGGGGTGAGCACACCTGAAGTGTTCAGGAGTTCTCCCTTTGCACTCTGATCCTGATCTGTGAATCACAGAATCACAGACTGGCTGAGGTTGGCAGGGCCCTCGAGAGATCATCTAGTCCAACCCCCTGCTTCAGCAGGGACACCCAGAGCACGTGGCACAGGGTGGCATCCAGGCGGGTTTGGGAGATCTCCAGAGAAGGAGACTCCACAAGGAGCCTCTCCGGGCAACCTGTAATAGGAGTTGACATACCACAACTTAAAGTGTAATGGACTTCACTGATTAATGTGGAATGGTATTCAGGTTATAGACTGTATAGCTTACAAAACGTGCTGTAAATGTTCCTTATAAGTAAGGGCATCTTATTTATAAGATGTGGAAGTCAGGAGTGTTTGGACTTGCACTAGCACTAGCACTTGGCAGCTATTTTCAAAAGTCCAATGTGTTTGCTTTTCGAAACTTTATTACTGAAATTTTCTGTGAGGCTGCTAATATCTAAAAAAAAATATTTGAAACAGTTCAGTGTGAAACAGAATTCAAACAAAAGCTGAGACTGTCAAAAGAGGAACAAAAATATTATTTCTGCATGTATCAATTCAGTCTGTTTAAGATACACTGAATATATATATGAATATATATATATTGCATATATATATATATTTTGGTCTGCTACCTTTTTTTGAAATGGAAGCTGCTTTGTCTGAGCAAATCTAAGCATGAAGAAAACCCTCATCAAGACGTGGATTTTCTAAATGCCAGCAGTGATACTTGGAACCCTTAACAAAATTATGCTGATACTAATGCAAATACCTTCTTTCCAAGTGGGCCCAAGAGAGCCTTCAGTATGAAAAGAATGGTGAGATTAAGCTCTATCTTTTTGTGTCTATCAATACTTGAAATTCACCCGTGGCAGTGAAGGGAGGAACGGGGCTATTTAGAACTTTGACAGCAAAAATACATCACTGAAATTATCAAGAAGGCTACAACTGCTTAAAGCGTGCACCTAAATTTCACAAAGCCCCGAATTATTATCCTCTGCTTCCTTTGTAATAGAATGGAGCACATTTTAGTTACTAGCATTTGAACAAAAACCTGCCAGTATAATAGCAAGGCAATTTGAGAAGCTATTTAAAAAAGACTTTTCGCAGCTAGGGTCCTTCTTTGCAATCCTCTGCCTCTGTCTTTGCCCTTAAATGCTCACTTGACATCCGTACAAAATTATAAAATGAAAGCTTCAACAACTGCTGACCTGCACTCTGATGTATACACACAGTGTGTGTCTAGGCTTGCCAATTATCCCATTTTTCTTGCTGATTCTTGGCTGTTTGAGATGCTAAATGATCCTTCCTGGCCTTGATACCTGGCAGGTATTTGAAGTTGCATTGGCATTTATAATCTCAGTAGTTACTCAAGATGAGGTGAACTAATTGGGGCAAAGTATACGTGTAGGGGTCAGGCTGGATTCAGATTGTCCCAAGGATATTATTCCTTTCTCTGTGTGGTAGACTGCTGAGAGACAGAACAAATTTACCTCATCTGCCTTTGAGATAAAGCACCAATGGGATGAAGCCTGCCAGTCCTTCAGAAATTATTTCTTCCACAGCCTCAGAAAGGAAGGAGCATTATACGGTACAGCAGGGTGACTCGGTGAAGGATACAGTAGTTCTATAACAAAAGTGACATAATATGGGTGGAAGTTTTTGCATGTGGAAGATGGTGTTCTGTTGGCTAAGGCAGCATCCTTGGGGTGATGTAGCTTCAAAAAAGGGTCAGTTTTTATTGACAAATTCTCTGTAATGATCTGAGTTCCTGATGACTCTACTGGCTTTCACTAGAGCAGAAAATAATTTCTTTTTTCCTTTCTAAAGTTGGTGGAAGAGAGGCCTTTAAAAGAGCATACATGTAATATGTTCAGATCTAGAGACCCAGGGTTCAAGGTGATACCTTGTGTGGACAGCTTCATCAGTTTCTCAGCTGCTATATGCCGTAATAGTGCTGCTGCGTATCCATGTTGCTTAAACATCTGAAAACACTGGGCTAGTGCTTAAGTCATTCCATGAGTGCGTATAAAACATAGAGAGGGTTTGATTCTCATCACAGTCTTCTCTTAAGGATGTTCCATTCTGTGAAAACCTGCTCAAGAAAACAACTTATACAACTCTTCCTTGTCCTCAAACCTGGTTGGCCAGCGAAATGACTAAGCCGATTCCAGAGGTTTTTTTTCCTGCAGTCTGTTCTGTCTACCTTTCTCCCTTTACCTCTTCTGACAACTATTTTCTGCTTGTCTACCTGTTCAAATCAAAACCTGAAATAGCAGCGGTTAGCTGCTTTCTTATACCTGTGAAAGATCCCTTAGACATCTGACAGTGAATAATAGCTTATTGTTCGTTTTTATTATACTAGTATGTAAATCTGCAGAGAATAGCTAAGCCAATTAGAACAGCTGAACTCACACTCCGTCTTGGCAGTCTGTAGACTCCTTGGGTGCTCTGCAGTCTGGCCACTACCAGTCATTTCTGAGACTGCAAAACAGAAAAATAAGCAACGGATAGCTGAAGGAACTTGGAAGATAGGTTGGGTTTGGCATAAGTGTAGTCAAAAACTCGTGAGAACTATTTGCTTGATGCAGGAAAAAAAAAGCTGCATAATAATAATATGTTTGGCAACTTTTTTGTTATGTCTCAACAAAGACACATCTTCGGCAGGCAGAATTCTTTTGCAGCATTATAAAATTACCCGCTGATAAATGAATTTACCATTCAGTAATTCCTGTGACTGAAAGTAGACAAAAGAATTCTGAAAAATTCTGGAAAGCAAGTTTGAGAACTGCCTGACGTGTCTATGAAGAGAAAACTTGGGTTTCTCTTTCTGTTGAACAGATTCGTAAGAATTGTGTAATATTTTGCACACCTTTTTCTGTGAAATACTCCAAAAAGCTTTTTGTGAAGTATTCCAAAAAGTTAAATAGCAAATAATTTGAAAAGCTAGACTCAAATTCAAGTGAGCTGAGAAATTTAAATGCATGTTTGTAGTTGTGAATGCTGTGCTTTCCATACCAAAATCATTGTTTATATGAATACTAGTGCTCTGAATACTAGTGCTTGGGTTTGAAATTTTAATGATACTAAGTTAAAATCAAACTTCTTTAAAAATACAGTGTAAGCACATTCGGAGTGGAGACTTCTATCTTTTAACTCTTGAGGTTGCAGAAACCAAACCCCCTCACCTCACTTTGGTGACTGAAGAAGGTGTAACACCGAAGAAGGTATAACAGCCTGATTCTAATCTGAACCTTGTTGTACAGCACAGTAACTGTAATGATTCAACAGCTTTTCTTTCTGTTTACTCTAGGATGGAGAGGAGAATTAATTTTTCTCTAGGTTTTTGGTTTTCTTCTTAGTTTCCTGCTATACAAGACAGACAGGCAATTCAGTAGATAAGCATATGGCATATACACTGGGGCAAATTAAATCTTCCAATGTAAGATTTATCTTTACACAGTTTCCTGTGTATAATGTGCTTCCCACTTCACAGAGGAATACTTTACAGGACCTTATCGATACTGTTTCCCGATGAGCTGGAGGTAATACCCGCACCGCGCCGCCGCAGAAACAAAATGGGAGCTAATCCACTCCTTAGCACTGCAGATAACATGGCTGCAGCGCGCAGCAGCTCAGGGATAGAAGTGGATTAAAACACTCCTTCGGCTTGCAAGGTGAGCGTGCGCCCGTACCCCGAATCTCCAAAAGCGCAGTGAAAACCTGGGATTTGGACGTGAACTCCTGCGGTGGAGTGAGGATGGCTGGAGCAAGGGAACAGCATTGTTTCTCTCTCCCTTGTATTTTTCTTGAAGAAATGAGCATTGTGGGAGGTTCAGGTATGATGCTTTACCCCACTTACTGTGCGTTTCAGAAGTAGGTTATTTCCAGACTTGCCGTATGTTTTAAGCCGGGGCGGAGGGAGGAGAGGAAGAAAGGAGGAACATTTTCTGTGCATTAAATCCCGAGGTAGGGGCAACAGCAGGAGAAGGACGTGAGCTGATCCTTGCTCTCCTTTGACTGCAATACATTTGCTAGGAACTTTAGACCTTTATACCCATTGGCAGGATACATGGTGGGACTGTGGGGCTGCTATAGGTCTGCTATAGGAAGTTAAACCTGGAAGGTGAAGCAAGGAGCCCTTGCACATCTGTCAGGCACAGAGCATGGTGGTGTCTCTGCCAGCCCAACCTTCCTGCCATTCACACTGAGCTGATCCCATAAGAGCCCCCTGTGCACTAAATCAGGGCTTCCTCAGAGTCCTCCATGCTCCTTCTTATGCCTAGTGCCATCCTGGACTTCCTAAACCACGTTCCTCATTTTGGGCTGGAACTGTAATCCTTTGGGCAATTCTGCATCTATCGGTAGGCATTAGGCATGGACTTGTGTTATTAGTGCTTTGCTGAAAGATTCCTAGCAGTAGAAATAGCAACTTTTTAAGTTAAATAGAAATTAAGAAAATTTTTGGACTGCATTTGTGATTGCATAATCTACTTGACTTTCCCTTTAATGAAAGCATGTATTCACTGTATAGGAGAAGATTCATTGCCATTTTAAGGACAAGCTTGAATTATTTTTATACTATGCATTCTGTTTTCACTTGTGATCCAAGACTAAATTTGCTGAATTCCAGTCAGTATTCTGTTAATCTGGTGATTTCAGTGAATTTATACCAATTCAAAACCAGAATTGCACCAGTGGGAATCAGGCCTGCTCTTTCAAATGCTAATGTGCTCTGTAAAAAGCTGTTCTTGTTTAGATAAAACTCTTAACTGTGGCACATTAGCTACCACTCTACTTTTCATTCAGAATGTCTTGGAACACATGAAACCTATTAAAAAAAAAGAAAAAGAAAAAACAATTTGCATAAGTACTGTGTACTATATGTTTCCCAAAGAAAAACACAGTTGACAGCCTTCTGACATCCTTGGAAACGCAGGGAGTTTCCTTGCTTCACTCCCATTTTAATGGTGTTGGTAAATTTGGTCACTGTTTCCAGCTGCAGTACGTTACTTGTCTGTATGACGGGGCTTCCGATACCAGGGCTGTTCCTGTAATCGTGTCGATCGCGCTCCTTGTAGACCCGTCCCTGGTAAGCACCGACTAGGGAAGCTTCGTCACTAGCACCAAAGGCCAGAGTTAGCGCGAGACGGGGTAGTGTGAGCGGAGGAGGGAGAGACGGACCCGCTGTCCGGGCACAATGGCCTTGCTGGGGCTTCAGCTCCACCACGGGCAAGTTCTGCCTCCTCCCTCCACGTGGGCACCAGGTGGGACACATCCCCGCGCTGTCCCATGGGGGACGTCCTGAATGCGGTGCCTTCTAAGTGTTGTCTGCAGTAGAACTGGAGTCGGTGAGGACACTACTTCTGTGCCAGACCCAGCGATCAGGCCCAACATTTTGATACAGGTTACGGATCTAGGGACTTCACTTGAAATCCTATCAGTGACAATCAGATGCAGTTTTTGCGTCTCCTTTAATGTTGTCTGAAATAGCTGTTTCCATAAAAGTTTCATGAATTCTGTGGTTAATTCCAGTTATTGAATCTGTGTTCCCAGAAAAAGAGGATAATGGTATTGGTTCATCAGTTTTGGAGACCACATGTGCTTTTTTGAGTTATTTGTCGGGAAACTGTGGAATTTCTAATTATAAAAGTTCAGATGAGTCAATATGATGTCTCGCTCCACACAAATAGTGGTTAGATTGACTGATACTGAAGTCTGAGCCATTATTATGGGTTTAAGCAATGTGGCAGCTGATGGAAAACGGGCAGTTTTCATGTCATAATTTGATTTTAAAAGTATGTATAAATTACAAACAGACACATGATGAGCGATAGTAAAAATAAAAAAGGAGATAGGCCGGATAGGAAGGCCAGGTTTATTGTAATTAAAAAGTATGATTTAGCTCTAATTCATCTTTTTGGTATCTATTTCTCTTTGATCTTTAAAACCCCAGGGCTAGATTATCAGCTTTCAGTCTTCCATGAAGAAGATTAAAATATTGTACCATAGCCCCTGAAAATCTGTAACATTGTGAGTCGGGGAGGAAACAGTATGTACTGGGTCTGCCTCACACAGCGTGTTAGGGGTCTGGTTGCTGCTTACCTCTGCTTTTTGATGTTCCTCCTTGCTAAGCTGCTGGAGACAAGTGCAAGGGAATGCAGGAACCCTTGGATATAAACAGCAGCAGTACGGCCACAGGGGCTTTTGCATGGTCTTCCTGCAAGGCTGCCGTGTGATGATTGGAAGATGTCTTCCTAGAGGGCTTTAATATCTCATAATGATCCATTTCAAATGTCTAAAATATAGGCAACTAAAATTTTCATTGCCAGATTTTGAACTAGCATTTAAAACGATAGCATTGTATGGAGAGTAATACCAGCCAGATTCTGTGTATATTTTAAAAATCTCAATGCTGTTCCTTTACCGGTAACTAAAATTTTAAAAGACATTCTTATATATTTCAATCTGTTGCTGCCTTACAGAGCAGATCTGCTGCTTTACAAATCCATCTTCATATGGATAACATTGTGTTAGAAGCATATTCCAGCTCACAAAACCTGTTGCAAGAGCCAAACTTAACCATTTTAGCCCTGTTTTGGTCACATCCATTGTGTTGTACTTGAAAAGAGTTTGAAGAAACAGTGAGCGATATTGTGCTTTGTTTTGCAAACAGAGGCAAACCCACGAGTAAAACCTGTGTGGAAAGATTAATCCTTAATAAGCAACATTGAGAAAAATATTGCAATTAGAAGACAGTCCAAACAAACAAATATCTTTTATTTAGAATATATTTTAAAACAAAGATCTGAAAAATAACAAGGATCAGCACTGTTGCTGTCACTTACGTAGACAAGCCATCCTCTTCGCTCTGCTGGAAATAAAGTTGCTGAGGTTACTCATGTGATTGATAGAAGCTGGTAGGTTAGATCCCTTGCTGATGGAAATGGGTGCCATCTGATTGTGTTTACTCTTTTCGTTAATGCTTGATGAAAGCTGTATGCTTCATCTTGTGAGTTTGTAGAGATATCTTCATGGGAATGATATAGATGAATGTTTTCATATGGTGGGCCTGGAAATTACTTCCAAGCTCCAGAAAGATGAAATGGCACACAATAGGAAGAGGCTGCTCTGCGTGTTAGGGGACATGTCTAACAAAATATGCCAACTCATGGATAAACCCCTCAGGTTCATGAAACAGCGCAGCCCCAAGGAGATAATTCATCCCTATTCAGATAGGCTAGTGGTAAATAGGAATAAGCTTCAACAAACCGTTCACAGGCAGTGTTCCCCCTTCATTCTGTGTACCGCAAATACAGGTACAGCTTTTTGTCAGTACCTTTTCATTTTTCCACCTTTATTTTTGTATTAAGTGAAAAGGAAATCTCAGTCTTCATTTAATAGCTCTACCTATCTGAATGTTTTAGGACTCTTCTGAGGGCAAACCCATAGCCAGGATCTTCATCAGCTGTGTAGGAAGGTCTTCAGATGGTAGCTTACCACCTCAGATTGTGGCAAACCACTTTTTTATAGTGGTTCATTCTCCTCTTTGCTGTTAAGCCCAGTGTAGAAGCACAGCTGTAAGAACTGGGGGTTAGTAATCTTCTGCAAAAGGTGTTCTGATCTGATCAAGATGGAAATTGATTTTCTCTCTGATAGGAGAGGTTCCACACAATGCTTATGCCATAGTGTGAGTAGGAGGCAAAATACAGCTCTGACGACCAGACATATTAGTCTGCATCGTCCACTGGAAGGATCGATTCTGGGGCCTGCATCATCACACTTACTGTATCTTCTTTTGAATCAGGATGGGATAACTTTTTACACCATCATCAAAACAATTAATAAGAATGAGGTGATTCATTCTTGTTAGGTGACCTGATATTTGCATCATTTCATGTTGAATGAGACCATTTACTAGCAAAAATTTTGAATATGTTCTTGCAGTTAGGTTTATATCTCTTATTCAAAATCCCTTACGGACTACATTTTCATCTTAGGTTTTGCTGCTTCTTTTTAAACAAATGCTTGAAGGATAATGAACAATGTTACTGTTATGATATTAGATGTACACAATCTTACATCTACTGATTTACTCCCTCCTTCACCAGTCATATTTCTCATTCATCCAAGACAGTGAATCAGATTTGGAAGGGTAGCATTCAATTTAAGCCCCCAAAAGATCAGACTTTGAATTATAAATTGATTATTGAAAAGCAAAAAATCGCAGAAAATAAAGGCTAATAAAATTTACTTCTGCTGCCAAATTCAGTGGTGGGCATTTTGTCCATTCACAGTATTCAGGGATATTTTTTTTGAGGGCTTTTTTCTTTTCGTACATTTAACCTGAAAAAAACAATTTGTTTTCAAGTGATATTAATTTCCTTATAACAGCCTTTTGATCCTTTTCATTTATTTGCTTTCCTTCCTCACTGATGGGGGAAAAAACACTCTGAAAAAGAAAATGATTTTTTTTATCCCACTTGGGCTACGTCAATAATTTCTTTCCTATGGTTCAGCTCAGTACCTAGCTTACTGTCAAGACTAGAGGGAATTAACTTTGGCTGTTATACGTACTCACAGACCAAAGACAGCCCTTTCCTACCACAATCTTTGCATAAAAGACTAAATTATCCCTTCATCTGTCACTTTAACTTGCAGGCTTATTTTAGCCAGTGTAAATATAATGTATATAGTGTGTGCATGCTGTATGTGTGTGTGTGTCCATGTGTATATGTATATATATACACACCTCAATTTAAATGTTGTATATAATGTTGACTTCAACAATTCAGTTATTCTATGAAACAGAACAAGAAATTAGCCACGTACTAAAGTTTTTCGTTGCTGTTAGGTATGGTTTGTATCCACTCCTGTGAAGAAATGTGCTGAAGCTTCATATACAGACAGAAGATATGAAACTGTAGAGGAATTGTACATAGTTCACAAATTCAGTGTAGATTTAACCCACATTATTGCACATTTACTTGCAATTGTGTACTTATACACATAAGACACCATATATTGATGTGAGACTTTTCATGATATAGCTGAGAAGTTGCATGAGGTTGCATGTTTGCAGGTTTGTCAGTCTAAGAAATGGGTCTAATCTTACCCCAGAATAAAAAGGTGAAAAGTATTTTTGCAGGAAAAAAAGATAAAATCTCTAAATAAATACTGTAGATCAATAAAAATAGAAGTTAGATGTTCTGTGGCAGAAAGCAGCATAAACTGTTTAGTAGGTACTTCCCCCAGACTGCTCAATAGAATACATGAAGAATGGCTTTCTCTTGTAATTCCAGCTCATTTCAGTTATTTGCATAAGAACTCTAATTTTCTATATGAGCAATTCCATTAGCTCACCAAGGGAAGCAATGAGAGTTTTCTCTTACGGACGGTGCAGAGGGAGCAATTCAAGCTGCGTTTGTATTCTTGAAAAATTAATGCTTGGCATGGCATTGTTGAAGGACTGTTTGTTTTTACAAGATTTGCTATATTCCATGATGCATTTTAAAAGTTTGGTTCAGAACACTTCGCCAAGATGTGCTTTGTTTATTTATTTATTTATTCTTGTGACTAACACTGAGGAGATGGAAGAAGGAAAATAAAATGGCATGGATTGGGCATCTTTGCTGTTATCACAAAGGGCAGACTGTTCAAAACATAATCTCATTTAGTTTATAGTGAGGGCTGTGAAAGAGTTTAGCGGTCCTGAGAAGTCATGAATTATTCTACTGTTGAAAAACAGACCGTAGCCCTTCTAATGTCTGCGGTAAAGAGAGGGGTCATGCAGTGATGGCAGCTACTGCCCTAGAAGGGGGTAGGCTCCCTGGGTAGATGGTGAGGTTGAGAGGATACGTTCCTGACGAGCAGGACATAGTGTAGAACTGTCCTCTTGGCAGAGCTCCCGAGGGACCTCGGAGGCCGCATCTGATCCTCAAGAACACGTGTTTCTGTGAAAGTCCAGCTTTTCATTACTATTCTCAAGGTGTGGATCAAATCTGTAAATTACGGTGATTAAAATCAATTTATAAGGCCTGTGTTGACTAATTTGATATGGTAACAAAGTAATGTTCAAAAAAGGATTATTACCTCCTTTTTTTTTGTCATTTCTGCTGTGTTTTTGTTCTCAGTTTTTCTGTTCGTTGCCAATAATGATTGGCAGGCCCAGTTTGAAGTGCCTGGTGAACTCAGAAATACAGGAAAGCAGTAATATACTTTTTTGGAAACTGCCCTGCATGAATCTGAGGCTTCACAAATAGCTGTAGCGCCGCAGCGGCCTGAAGCAGTGCCGTATACTGAGCAGCCTCGTCAGAAAACCTGAGGTCATTAAGTTTTTCTGCTCCTGGTGGGGCCTGCTGTTGTACGGGTCTGAGGTTGGTGTGCGCTGCAGATGGGCCCCTTGGCGCAGAGCAGAAGGACGTGAGGCTCGGGGTATAAAACATGCCGCTCCTACACGTGCAAAAGCTCCTGCAATTGCCCTTTGTTTTGTTCCTCCAAGCGTACTGCTTCTTAAAGGTGCTTCTAAAATACGTACCCATGCCTGCAAACCAGGGTACTTTCTCACAGTATCTCCTAGCCCCTGGCTTGCAGTAAGTAGCTTCGCCTTTTCCTTCCCTCACAGGCTTCAAAAACACAGAAACAACCCAATACTGTGTCAAACCTATTGCTTATGCTTACACATGGATGGAAACTGTTTGAAGCTGAACACTGATGAATTACTGAGAGTATAATCCAATTTTATGTATTTTCCTTACATAGTCAAAAAGACAGCTTGTTTCTCTGCCAGCATCCAAGTTAAAAACAGGAAAAAACTGCCTGATATCTTCTCAAAAAAGAAAAAAAAGCTCCTTGCCATAAACAGTCTCCATGTTCCTCTATCAACTGAGCAAAGCATTGGTTGCCGTTACCAGCATTTGTTTGATCAGTCATGGCTACGTTTCAGGCAGTAAAGATAGCATCTAGCAAAAAATGCACTGCTGTTAACAAAACACAAATTACCTAAATATGTAGTAGAAAGAGTGCTGCAAATATGCAACTGCACTTTAGTGATCTTCATTTTCGAAGTGTGATAGAAATGAATGTGAGGAAATGAAGCACAGCTGCTGATAGCTGCCTTATTTATGCATTTGTTGTCCTACCAGTACAGCATCAAGATGTTAAGGGAGGGTTTCTATGGTCACTATTTTCCTTTTTATAAAGGGTAGCAGGATGTTAGTCCATTTGCAAAATTATAAAACTTGAAACACACATAGTAATAACTCTTCTCCAGTTATCCAGCTGAAAGGAGGAGTTTGCTGTTGTTAGTTTCCCAGTGCAGCATCTATCATCTCACTCGCTGACTTAATACCTGTTGCTGTTTGTAAACAGAGCAGAGATTGCCTAAAACTGGGTCCACCTGCCGAGGGAGAGGTTGTGCAGGTGAAGTGGCCTGATGGAAAACTGTACGGTGCCAAGTACCTGGGAACCAACACAGCTCACATGTATCAGGTGAGTGTCTGCGTTCACCACCGTGTGCCTGTTTCCAGACGTCTTCATCGGGGCTTCCTTGTCCTGCTCCAGTGCTGGAGTGATGAGCCACAGCTTGAGAGCTGCGGAAGGCAGGCGGGTGGATGCTGTTGTAGCTGATAAATACTGATGTGCCCACACCAACAGCTGTCTAAAACGTTAATAAGCGTGGGGCACTCTTTGGGATTTGAGGTCTCATTTGTTCTTATGAAAGGAAGAAAATGGCTTGTTTAGTAAGAGCTCAGTATTAATCAATAGTCTTCATTTTACAAGGTGGAACAGGTGGTACATAAAGGTGGCAAGATGACATTTGTTATTTTCGCTAGGTTATTTACTTTTATTTAATGCCAGGTAATTATTTAATTAATGACATGAATGTAATTAGTGACACGTGACTGTATTCAGCCTCAGGCCTTTCATAAAAAGGATAGGATGAAAGTGAAAGCAGAGTGGAAATAACCCCATTTTTATTCATCTGATGGCACTTTCATATTAATTAACACAAAATCTGAGGAGTGCTTTACCCTTAGCAAACAAACTAGGGAACAGAGCACTGTCAGCAAGGGCAAAAAGCTGATTTTTGATTTCAGAGACATAATCATTGTTTTTTATATGCTTGCCTTTGAGAAATATCAGTCAGCAGCTTTGAGCACCCGACTAAATGGTTGAAACTGCAATAAAACAATCACAGTAATAATATCACTTCAGAAAGAACGAGAACCTAGGTACATTTCATTCATGTATATATATAATCATTTTCACTTATGTAACTCTTTTCATCTGAGGGCCTCACATTACTCTAGAAAAATGGCAAATTTACTGTTGTATCTGTAGATAAATTAAGGCACAGAGAGGCTAAATGACTTGCTGCGGTGACCTTCTCACTTTGCCAATGACTTGCAATCGAACTCCAGTCCTTAAGTGCCTGATCTCTTGAGCTAGTCTCTAAATCTTACCTCTTCCCTTATGTTTAATGGCTGTATTATGTCGTGAAGGTGAAAAGTTCTTTATAAAATATAAAGATTGTTGTTCTATAGTAATGTTAATCTTCAAAGCATTTAATCTTTTAAACATTTTGTCTTCCGAGGAATAAGGTAGATTAGATGAATGTTGTTGTTATCTCTCATATGTGAAAAAACTGGTGTAGCAAAACGGAACTCCTTAGTCTTATTTTCGACCTCTAACACAGTGTAAGGAAATCGGATTAATTTAAGGAAAATGGATTAGCATAAGGAGATTCAGAAAGGTTCTGAGTTCTCCAGCATAACAGTGATGGGAGACTGCAGTAAACTGCCTTGTAACAACCCCTCTCCTAGGGGAAATGCAGTTGTCAGAGGGAGCCCAGGTGGCACTAGGGCAAGTATTTCAGCCTGTAGGACAGGGTAGGAAGCCACCGTGACGTCGTGGCCTCTGCTCACGGAAGGGCCTGTGACATGGAGGGTGCAAGGCCGAGCTCAGGACGTGTTAGTTTTGCTCCCTCTGCTCTTTCCTGCACTCACGGGCTGACAGTGCCCAGCATATATACTGCAAATACTCCCTTTTTTTAACTCTAACTTAACAGAAAGGATACAACTGAAAAGGAGATTCTGAAAGAAGCTATGATTAAATACTATGACATCAACAGAGCTATTTCAGTCAGGTAAATCTGTGCATTTTTGTCACGTTTGTGACCCGTTTGCACAGAACATGAGGGCAGTTATGTGTGCAGGAGGTAGGACAGGGATCCAGCATTCCTGTTATCCAGTTGGAGGTCTGCAAAACCGTTTTGCCTCACAACCCCAAAGCGGATTTATACATGCAAAATGTAGCATGTGTTTACTTTAAAAGAAATTGTTAGTATCTGGCATCTTTCTTTCGTATTGTGATCATTTTCAATATGGACATGATTGTTTTCAATGTTCTTGAGAGTTCTAGGAGACGACTGATTCATTCATTCACCCTGTTAATTGCTTTCTAGCAATTTCGGCTGAGCTTTTAATTTATAATGTCCTGATATGAAAAAATCTTATGGAGATAACATGCTGCACAAAATACAATACAATAACAAAAATGAAAAAAAACATACTAGATAAAATTACTGTTTTGAAGGATAATATCTGTAGTCTGTATTACATTGGAGCTATTAGAGATGGTGGTTAACATTTTGCATGAATCATGTTACTGCTGAAAGTCTTAGGGGAAATTTCAAGTTTGCCTCTAACAGTACTGCAAATTTATTTCCAGTGTGGCATGCTAAAATATAGCTTAAGAAAATCCATTTACTCTTCATTGTAAATGTTCGATATATCTCACATGCCAGATTCTCTGATTTGAAGCAGTTGCCTCCTGCTGCAGTACTAGTGAAACCAAAAAGACTGCCCGTTCAGGAAGTGATTTTCTGATCTCATGGAGTCCTCAGAGATTATTTCCTGCCAACTTCTTCTGGCAGTGGTGCAAAAAATATATTGCCAAATGTTTTATGTAGTAAGGAACACGAGCAACATAAGGGGCTTCCTATGCCCTGGTGAAAAATACCTACATTGTCGTCGTTTGCTTAAGGAAGTTTAAGCTGGAGTGACTGTGAAGTTCTGTAACTCAGTCCGGACAGACCAGGTCTGTGGGTTTAGGGTCCACTGGGGAGCAGAGGAGCAAAGATTCCTCCGCACTTCTGCGCTTGGTGGATTTTAAATGCATTCCAGGTTTGTGCATCTTTGTTAAATTGCTATTAAAAACCCTGCTTTGAAATACATTAATAGCTTATAGATGTCCGTCCTGGCTCTTGGTAATGGATATATCGTAATTTTTTTTCAGCTGTTCACGATTAATCCAGCGAATTCATTGTATTTAAAAGCAGTAGTTTAAAACTCCATGGCAAGGTTTTATTTTGAACCTGCGAAACACAGTAAATTTACAAGTTCAAGCACATGATTTTTCACATTTGTCTGTGATATTACTTTTGATAAGTTAATGTTTATTCTTATCCTTCCAGTCGAAGTCTGTTGTCATTATTCAAGTGGTCTCATTAAAGATGCCTTTGGCTGTGGGATGGGACTTCTTTTAACTTTTTGCTAAACTCTTTTTTCTTAAACTACAGTTTCGGTAGGAATTGAAACTACAGTCATGGATAATAGATGAAATTCACTATTGTTAGATGAAGTATTAAAAAAAGTCAGCAGCTACTGAAAAGGTATAAATGCTTCAAAGCTTCAGCATTTTAACATTCCCCACACCTAGTTACATTTCCTTTTTCATTTTCTGCTAACGGGGTTCATGTTGGATTAAATCTAAACCTAAGCATGATAAAGCTTTTCATCTTCTGAACAGAGCATTTTAAAGAAATTCCATCAGATTCAATAAAATTCTGTTAACTGGTATTTCCTTAGTTGTCACTCATACTTTCTTTCTTTTGACATGGTCTTCCTCAACCTTGAAGCATAGGATGTTAAAATTATTTTTTTACTTGTTAGAAATAAGTGAAAAAAGAGGGAAATTAAAAAAGACATGAAACTATTTAATAGCTATTTTAATGTGCCACTCCTACAGGATAGTGTTGTCTGCTATTACTGTTTGGATTTTTTAATCTAATAAACTTTTAATTTGTTGCATATTACTGTTGGTTTTGAAGTATTTTTGCTCTTTAGACTGAGTAGTGCTTATACTGGATTGTAATTTATCAGAAATTAGTTTTTTTCTGTTTTATCCTAACTGTACCTTTCTAAAACAGATAACAAAATATTTGCATATAAATCTTCTATATTTGCAAGTTTGTGTTTGTTCAGAGATAGTCTCAGAAACTTCCTGTATTTTTAAGTTTCCATTTTTTTCAATTAGGTTGAGTTTGAAGATGGTTCCCAAATAGCAATGAAGAGAGAAGAGATATACACGCTAGATGAAGAGCTGCCTAAGAGAGTAAAAGCACGTTTTGTGAGTATTTGCAGATGATACCTTGTTAGTATTTATATATTTAAAGTGGCAGTAAGACTTGCCACCCTTCTTCATCCTCCCTTTAAAATAGACAAAGATTCATATTATTTTAGTGATTCTCGTGATAATTATTTTGTAGTAATATGACTTGCTAAATTAGCACAACAGTTAACACATATATACAGGGGACAGTGCGCACTGTTGTTCTTCCAGTACAAATAAATGCTATTACCAGATACAATAATGATATAGTAATAATCATTATTATATGCTAGATATATGCTCCCTTGTTTCCTGAAGGGAGCGTCTTGGTAGAACATCTGTCATATCATGAAGGATCAAGTTAGGAAACTGTTTTGAATTGACAGACATACCATTTTTTTAATGTATGCTTATGAAATATGTATAATACTGGTTTAAACTTCCCATGTTCTCAGAACTTTGTGATTTTGAAAGCACTGAATTTAATAAAAATGCAATTAACTTGTCCTAGGAAACTAAGTACCTGATCAGAACTCATCAAATCAATGTCTGGACTCACCATCCCCCTCAGTAGTGTTTGGCTTAAAGCCAAATCTTCCCTATGTTTTCTCAGTTTCTTGCAGTTTCAAACAACACACACAAGATAGTTGTTCAAATACATGACATTTAAAAAAGAAGTGAGATTCACAGGGCCAAGTTCTGATATTCTGCTGACAGAAGAGACAGGAATTGGCTATTACCTCTCCTTGTCATTGATGTTGTTGGGTGATGTTGATGATTGATGGGTGACAGAGCCCTGGCACAGGCTGCCCAGAGAGGCTCCTTGTGGAGTCTCCTTCTCTGGAGATCTTCCCAACCCGCCTGGATGCCGCCCTGTGCCACGTGCTCTGGGTGTCCCTGCTGGAGCAGGGGGTTGGACTAGATGACCTCTAGAGGGCCCTGCCGACCTCAGTGGTTCTATGATTCTGTGTTGTGCAACTAATCCAGTAGGGTGTTTCCTGGGGCACGTCTGCCTGGGTGAATGCTGTGGGCAGAGGTAGCTGGAGCAGACTGCAGTTGACCTTGCCTTTTGGTGCTTCCTGCCCCTTTTCTGGCCGTCCTCAGCAACGTCTCCCTGCTGTCAGGTCCCACCAGGTATCCCCCGGGCAGACGCGGGGTATGTCGTGGCCAGGGGAAGGGGGCAGCAAGGACCGCAGGGCACGGGAGACGGCGCAACCCAAGGCTGTCAGCTCGCTGCGGTGGTGTTCACCCAGCGGGATGCTCTGTTCTCCCAGTCTGAGCAGCGTTAGGAGAGCTCTTCCCAAGGAGAGGTGCCGAGATCAAGTATTCTTGACTAAGATGATACTTTTTGCTTGTCAGTTTCTTTGGGATAAGTGCACTCATCTTACAGTGTCCTAGCCACCTAGGGTTGAGATAGATGGCTTGAAAAATATTAAGTGAGCCACCTGGCTCTTTCATTATGGGATTTTTCATTATGTTCAGAAAAGGTTCCATTACCATTTATTGTTTTTACAGACTATTTGTAGAAGGCATTTATAATTAACTAGATGTTCTGTAAATCTATTTTACTGTTGCATTTCACTAAGAATAACAATACAGATATAGCTAGGTTTATGCTATTCTTTTTAAAATGGCATTTTTATAGATCGATATTTTATTTTTGTGTGCGACACCATTAACTTTTTATGGGAGTTAAGTGTAGTTTAAAAACATTAAATTTAGTCAACTAAATAAAACAAACCCCAGCCTGTGCTCAGGCCTCTGCATGATTTCCTAGTAATCCTTCAGATTTTTTTAATTCTCTGCTTAGCCCTCAAAGTATTCGTAACATCTCCTTCACCTTCGTGCTTAAGATGGTGAAGTTTAAAGGCATTTTATAATATTCGTTTCCTTTCTTGAAATATGTGATGCTAACTCTTTTTAAATCACGCATTTTCTAAATCTGAGAGTTTTACCATTGGTTCCAATAATGGGAACTTTTCCCAAAATTTTTGATTTCTCCTTTTTTGCTTTCCCCAAGCTGGCTTGCTGTTTGCTGTTACTGTTTTGTTTCAGCTGATGCCCGGGTGCTTCACCCTTGCTGGCAGGCAGATGAACCAGTAACTCCCGTGTGCAGGTTAGGCAGTGGGCAGAGTTTCATAGTGCCATACAACCTGCTGAATAAAACACAGTGGTCGGTAATAGCTGGTGTTCTGGGAATGAGCCGGGCGAGCAATTGCATCACCTCAGTGTGGCTCTTCTCATCCCTCAGTGAGAGCCATCTCTAGTCTCTGGATGGAATGGAACATACCTGGCATTAGTCACCTGGCTCCAAGGAAAAGTGCATATCTAGAGAATTAAATCATGTACGTGTGAAGGGTAAAAAATAAAGAAAATTCACTAAACTGTATTTAACATGGAGTCATTTTCCTGAAAACATTAATATAGCTGTATAAGCAAAATTATAGCTAACTGGATAGCAATGTAATTAAATATAGATGTATTTCCATGTAGCTTTCCTAGAATACATCAGAGTGCGATGGCCTGTATGAAACTGAATGTGTAATTTATGTCCCGTTTTAGTCTACAGCCTCTAACATGAGATTTGAAGATACATTTTATGGAGCAGATATAATTCAGGGAGAAAAGAAGAGGCAGAGAGTACTGAGTTCCCGTTTTAAGAATGAATATGTGGATGACCCGGGATACCGCATGTTCTTGAAAAGCTCGTTCCAGAAAAAATGCCAGAAAGGGCTATAGAGGATGCAGTGACGCCGCACGCAGACACGTATGAGCACATGCACCGGCAGATGTGATGCAAAGACCCCAGCGGGCTACGGCTGGTTAAAGAGCATTCAGCATGATACACCATTTGAAGATTGCATCTCTTCAAGTCTATTAAACTGGTTTTCATTTTTTTGGACACTTGATTTTACAGCAGATTAGTCCATACATCAGCCTACTAAGTTCAAGTACTCTATTTATGATTTCATTGGTTAATGTATTACGAGTTTTGTGTCAGTTCTACAATGTGAAACGGGGAGATCACGTGAGGTTGAAGGGGTTGCACAGTTAAATGCTGAAGATAACTTTCAGTCCTGCTTCCACTGAAGTCAGTGGCAAAATTCCCAATGACTGGTATGGGAGAAGATTCAAGTTCTAGGGGATCCAGTAACAAATGTAAAATCCATTGTATTATTTTTCCCAAAGAAAAGGAGAAGTTTTAGTAGCCGGGGATAATTTCAGTGGCTACTTTTTTTTTTCTGCGGACAGGAAAGGATGTTAAGTTTAATAAAAGCAGTTTTTATAAAACATTTTTAAAACAAGTACAAGTATGTGAATTATTAAGACCTACAAAAACTGTACTTATTTACTTTGTACAGTGCTTTTGCATTTTTATATCACTACTGCTTTCAGTGGGGATCGATGTGGAATCAACTGTTGAATTAAATATTTTTTTGGCTTTTGAGAAAGAAATCTTCAGCACAGCAAGGGGATTTTGTATATTTAGAGATGGATATTTTGGCAGTTATTTTTAAACATGTTTTTCATAAAGCCTATTAAAATAGCTGTTTGTAAAATAAAGTTTTCTTTCATTATGTGTATGTAAAACTAGAGTTTAAATATATATGCTTAACAGGATAGGTTTGAATTAATATAAAATGGTCTTCCTTTTAAAATTGGAATCTGTCAATGTAATAATGCTTAATAAATAAATAATGTTCCTTTTCTTCCTCTACTGTGTGTCTGTTGATTTAATTAGCAGTCAAGAACCAGCTCCACTGTATGTAATACCAATGTGCACGACACAGGGTACACCCAATGGTTAGTATTAAACCAGTAACTTACTTAATAGTTACTGTACTTCGATTTCTTGTCTTTTTCCCTTCTGTCTTTTTGATCTTGACCTTTCTAAATGCTTTAGAGAAAGCAGAAATTCTGAATGTATTTCTAGCCTATTTGTCTGAAACACTTGGGTATATGAAGCTAAATAGAGCTTTATCAAAATGACATCATCTGTTTCTTGTAAATCGGCGCATCAACAGGATTTCTGACTGTCTGCTGCAGGAAAAAAAAGGCCTCTCAAAATCCAATTTATATTTGAACACCGCTGTTTCACACACACACAAAAAAAGGATATATAGAACCAAAGATTTTTTTGTATGATAAACTTAGTCCTTTATATGTTGAGAGATACATATCTTTGTTTCTGTGTAGCCCTTGCATGACTATTCTTGTTTTTTTTAGAGTAGAAATGAAATCTTTTCATTTACTATGAGACATATCAGTTGACAATTTAATTTTTCTATGTTAGGTTTTCTGTGATACTGTCTTTCTTGTTCCATGAAATCACACAGAATCCCTTTATTCTCCAAGAAATTGCTTAGCTGTGACAATTGTAATGTATTTCTAATTGAGAACACTTTTTCAAGGTGCTCTTTCTGCCATTCGTAAAGGAAAAATAAAAACTAATGCTGCAATCCTGCAAAATGCGGGATTCTTCCTGCCTTTTTCAGAGTTATATCATCTAGTTTGTTTTATCACTGTTCATGATAAACCTGTTTGCTTTATCACACTGTTGTCGAATAAGAATGATTTTATTATCCCTCATGAATATTCATAAATGTAATGCTATACATTGATAAATACATATAACCATGATAGATAGTAGTTAAATATATGAGCCTACAGGATACCACAGAGGCCAGGAGCCAAATGCGTGTTCTTCGCCTGGATCTGATGTGACCTGTTACAACCAAGCGAATAAATTCCCCACTCTCCATAAATGGAGTCCCCACGTTTTTCTTCCAAGTTCTTCGCTAAGCAGTGTGATGGGTGAAAAAAAGTTTTAAAATACTGATTTAAAGAAATCAGTTGGCTTGTTCCAGAAATCATCTCTCCTTCTCTTTCTTCCAGCAAAAAAAATGTCTTCAGAAGTTCTGTAAACTTGAGATTTTTTAAAACTTTTTAACATTCTTATTTACTATTTGCCTGTCCTTTTCCCATCCTGTAAAGACAATTATCTTCATTCCTAATAAATAGCTTCAGAATTTGAATAGGAAATAATGCTGTGGTTCTTTATGAAGCACTAAACATTTTTGTAGTGGAAAGTCTAAAAATTTGACTTGGAAACCCAAAACAACAGTGTTGAGGACACTGGGGTGGGGACTGACTGAGTCAAGTGTCTTCTGTTGGAAAGAAAGATTTTCATGACACCCTGTTTTTAGTAAGGAGAAATGTTAGACAATATAATGGGACTTTTGCTTTATTATTTATTAAGCTATTGAATTTTGCATCTGGAAGACTTCTGTAAAACTGGATCTCCTGTTTCAGGACCTTGTGGCACCTGCAGCCTGCACCAGCCTGAACCTGGTCTACGAGGGTATTTCCTGCGGCTTCAACGTGTTCCTGAAATTTCGTGGACTTCTCCCCCCTGCACCAGGGAGCAGCTGAGGACCCTGTCCTGGGGGTGCCCTGGTGCCAAGAAGCAAGAGGCCTCAGGACTGGGCTCCAACGGGGGCTCTTGGGCCCGCTGGCCAACCTGAGGAGGCCGGAATCCCCCTTTTCTCTCCTTTGGCCTCCTTGTAGAAGCAGAATAACGTACAAACAGCAGCACGTCTTCCCTCTGGCAAACAGGACCTCTCCTCCTACCCCTTGCCAAGCCCCTGGTGAGGGGAGGGGAAGTCCCGTTATCAGAATTAGGGAGAAGTTGCCCACATGAGCACCAGATACACACGCACGTCCATACCAGGTGTCATTTTCTAAGGATAAAACTAAAACTCAGAGTGCCCCTAGCCCAGGGAGCTGTATACATCAGGCGCACAAGGAACCGGGCTCGCTCTGTACTCCTATGTGAGATGCAGAGTCATCGTTTCACACACTCAGAAATCCTCAAGCTACCTCTGTGCATGTGTGTGCAACCCCACAAAGCTGTGTTTTGATAGGCTGTGGCACATCATTAAAGCATGTTTTTTTCTCACTGTATTCACATTTCTGTCAGAAATCACAAAGCGTGTGAAGCGGCTGATTTTATGGTAGTTTGCAAAGCAAGACGTTTTCGCACTATGGCTACGATTTCCACAGCCATAGCTAAGGTTTGATAAAATCAAATTACTAGAATTAGATAAAAATTAGATTACTTTCCTTGAATCCTATTTACTCTTGTATAGCAAAGCAATTTTGTTGGTGCTTAATAGGAATGATACAATATATTGTGTTGTGCTACGGTGCTTAAAAATTTTTCAATTAAAAGAAGAAATAGATAAATTCCTACAATTTTTTTGTGCTTTGAAGCTTGTTTATACTTTCTAGCTGTGATCTAAGTGAACAGCAAATTTTGTGTAACAGAAAAATCAATGATACCTTGATACTTATAAACAAAGTATAGCAGCACAAAAGCCGCCCCGATTTGCACAGATAGACCCTTTCGGAGAACACCCTTTCGGCACTGTGAGGTTCTCCAGACTGGAGAACGTAAATGAAAAAGAAGTTATCGATAAGGCAAATCCTGCTTGAACGATGATCCGGATAAATAATGAATAGGTGCATTTGCTACCCGCGCTGCTCGAGTTAGTCACCCCTGTTTAGTGGCACTATCACAACTCTTAACTTTCAGAAGAGATGAAGGCAAAATGATAAGTTCAGTAGGTGTCATGGGATCTTACTTTTATCTTTTTTTTTTTTCCAGTCCCTACATTTTGTAATGGTGTTTTCCTGTTATATTGAAAACTAAAGCATTTCATGATATTATCCAATAATATGAAGGAACCTTTGCTATGGTGCCCCAGAATGATCTTTCCTACACGCACTCACAAACGTGGTATCTTCTTCAAATACCACAAACTACCCGCTACATGTTATCACATGCCTTTGAACTGCAGCGGCTGTCCCTGAGACATCTGGTCTGGAATTCCAAATCCCTCAGAGCGGGGTTTTCCCTGGCCTATGTAGCACAAATAACACGAGTGATGGCACGGCAGGGCACACTGGGGTTACCTGAACTCCTGCGTGTGCTGCCCGTGTCCCGTCTGCCCGGCTGTGGCTGCGCCGCGACCGTGCCGGGGCAGGCAGGGCTCTCCGGAGCCGGGATGCTCCAATCCCAGCTCAACGCTTCATGCATTGCTGCTGCATCCAGGACTGTAGGCAGAGCTGTAGCCGCCAACGCTCCCTGCAAGGAGCCTGTTTCCAGTTACCAGTAACAACTCTGGCGATTCAGATCTCTTACAACTGCTGCTTTTTTTTTTTTTCTTCTTTTTTGTGTGTGTCAGCTGTGCGCTGGGGTAAAGCGAGGGGATTCTGCTTTAAGCACTTTGGTCATCTGGAACAGGGGGATTAGGAGGAGGGAAATCTTTTAATTTTGTCTGTCTTGGAGAGATTTCCCCGTCCCGTTTTTCCAGGAGCCTCCATGTTTGCTCTATGCAGCGCACTGAGGCCTTGCTGGGTTGAAGCCTTGCTGAGGGTTCATGGAAGGACCTTGGGCTCCTGCTCTCCATGTCCCATCCCTGTGCCAGCACAGTCAGCATTCCCGGCATTCCCGGCATTCCCGGCCTGCAGAGCGAGGGGCTGGCGTTGTGCAGGGACAGGGAACCTGGCACGGAGGGCAGAGCTGGCAGCGAGGAGCCGCACGGGGAAGCCACGGGGGCACCAGGGGCTGAACAAGGTACCTGGTCGCAGCGCTCTGCAGATCCCCGCATGCCCGAGGCTCAGATTCCTTCCGGCATAAGAAATCGCTGTGAAATGTACCAGCAGATTACAGGCTGGTTCCCCTTAAGGACAGCTATTCCCTGTGCCAATTACTGCATGAACCCGAGGAGCAGACACTCTCCTTTGCCCTCCCGAGGATCTGGTCCCGCTGCACAGGATGTGATCAGCTCTTAGACGCTCTCTTTTTTTCCTCTCTCTACTCTAGTCTTGAGGAAGAGCAGTCTCTGTGCATCTAAATTTCTGTGTTAGGTTGGAGTTTGGGTTGCAAAATGAGGTAGAGGGCAAAAGCAACGGTCAGAATTTTCCCTGGAGAAGAGCTATCTTGCTTGAAGTTTCCTGATGTGTTATTTACAGATCTAGTGACTGCACAAATTGTGGGACGCAGTCATTATAGCGACTCTTTGGGATGTACGGTAGCTCAAGAAGGAATGAAGAAAAGGTGCTCCGTACCTGTAGGGCGTTTCTTGGTACAAATAATGACAGTAGATGCTGCATAGCTGAGAGAGAAGGTTAAAAGGACAGATGTTATCTCTGGGAAGCCACTGAGTCTAAAAGCAGGCTGCAGCAACCCGAATCTCTGTCCCATTAGTTTGCGTGCATGTTCCGTGGTCATAATAAGCAAGGCTGTTGTTACCCCATTGCAGTCCTGAGGTGGCGATCAAGGATGTCCCGCATGTTTCCCTGCTAAGGGGATGGGAGCTGGAGACAGAAGAAACTTTGCTTTAGCTGGGCCGAAGGAAGAGCAGAAGACAAGATGCTCTCTGGTTCCTTCCCCAGTTGACCATGATGAAGAAAGAGAAGTAAGACAGACTTTGGGGCTGAATGCTGTTGCTTTCCCAATTCAGTAAAAAATACTCTCAATGGAAAGGTTGGAGCCATTCTGTTCTCTGCCTACCTACTTTAGTAGATTAAACTCCCCCAGTTCACAATTCCTCTTTTTCCAAAAGGCAAAAGAAGGAGATCGGACTCTTTTCTTTCAAGTAGGAAAAAAAGAAATTTCTGTCCTCATTTGGCAGCGGTGTGGAGCTAAGCTGCAGAAGACAGAGGTCTCTGATGAGGGAGCTCCAGTTCCACGGCTTTGGCAGTCCTTCCCCCTGAAGGAGGTTGCCTAATAGATGTTGGTTTAGTGTGTTTCCCTTGCTCAAATAGTGTCCACGCGTTGCAAGGCTTTTGCTGAGCACTTGGGGATTGCCAGCAGCCAAGTCCTTAATTATTCACATGCCCCATATTTCGGATTCTGTGCATGACGGAAACATCCAGGTCAGTAACACAAGGAATGAAGTCTCGGTTCTACTGAAGCCAATAGTAAATTCCCCCTCTACTGTGGATTTCAGGGCAAGGTTTGTGCCAGGAAAAAAAACAAAACAAAAAAACAGAAGCATAACTGATTTCACTTTTAATGACACTGTATTCCCGAATACAAAATAATGCCCACCAGAAATGAATAAATGACGAGCACGCATTAGACACCAGCATATCTGTTTTAGCTGCATTGCTGAAGAAGTGAAATTAACATGTTGGGGAAAATAATACTTGTGGATTTCTTGTAGATAGCTGGAAGTCCAGTCATTGTTAAGATATCACATATGTACAACATTTCTTTGCAAGGAGAAGTGAAACAAAGCTGACTTGAGAAAGACAGAGGGAAAGAAGTTAGAATTCCAGCGAGATTACTGGGGGGCTCTAAGCTATACACACAGCTCTACCAGTAGCATGAGATACATAACTGTGTTTTTTTTTACAACGCAGACATCCTGGTCCCTGTAAGCAAAGAGCTGCTTGTTCTACAGAATGCAGTACCCCACCTCCGTCCTCGAACTACCGCGTATCCCAGGGGATCACTGCAGTGCCGCTTTCCCACTATGATCTCCCTGGCGATCGGAGGGGTTTGGCCGCCTGCCGCTGCGCCTGAGAACACCCGTGCACAAGGGGAAGGGGTTCGGCTTCCGGACACTAGCGAGCTGCTGGACATAGAGCTTGGGAGAGTCACG
Organism: Crypturellus undulatus; assembly: GCA_013389825.1. Lineage (NCBI taxonomy): Eukaryota > Metazoa > Chordata > Aves > Tinamiformes > Tinamidae > Crypturellus > Crypturellus undulatus. The sequence goes on along the minus strand of VWPW01084855.1, from coordinate 748,764 downwards.
GTGTTCATGCAGGGCCGGGCAGGACCTCCCCCAGGTGAGGTATGAGCGAGCGGGTGCCAGCAGCCGGCTCTCGGCTTGCTTTGGGAGCGCAGTTTCCCAGGAACACTTCGGGGTCCTTCTTTGTGCACGAAGCCTCCTCACGGCAGCACTCGGCACGGGCGGCTGTGGGCGATCCAGAGGGCCGACGGCTCCGAGCGCAGCGCGTCCCACCGCTCTCCAGAGCTGTCCTCGTCTCTTGTGCCTCCACGGTCCCACCAGACCTCCTGGCTTTCCTCTGCTTAGAGGAATTAGAGGACATCTGATATTATGTGTGTTGAATGAATAAGTGTCTATATTTAAGAAATGGGAAACGTGATCGATGGCATGTTGTCACGTTACACAAGCAGCTACATAAATAAAGCTCTTCAATATATCCTTTCTGCCAAAGGAAAATCAAGGAGAACCTGCCTGCGACAGCTGCTGCAGCTGGAGGTGAATCTTTGCAGCAGGAACTTTGAGTTATAGGTTACCACTTGTACCGTGATATAAATATCGCCGTGTGCTTAGAAAACGAGCAAGATGAAGACACGCTGTCATGCGGAGAACTTCCTTCTCAGTGTTTTCAAACACTCGAAAAGAAAGGAGAATCAAAGGAAGTGGAGCAGTCCCTGAGGCCTGTGTCCCTGGGAGAGCATGGGTGTCCGAGACGCAGCAGCTTCTTCAGTCCCTTCACCACAGAGGAGTCTGTGCTCAAAGAAGTCACCTGCCCCCTGGCTGTGGCATTTGGAGGTACTGACGAGGGCTCCACACGCACGCGCACCCGCGTGCAGCCCCTACCCGCAAATGTATGACCTGTCCGCGTTGTTCTCGAGTTCCAGCGCTTCGATTTATGTTGCTCCCTCAAAACTGTGTAGCAGGAGGCATTTTGTGAGAAAAAACATCAGAAAACATAATTGTAGACACTTTCACTGTGAAATGTCCATCAAATTAATGAGTGAGATAGATAGTAGCGAGGAAATTGATGTCAATTATTAATATTTTAAAAAGACACAGAAACCAATTGAGATACCCCAGGAGGGTAATTACTGGTCATCAGAGTTATTAATTTCATGATGCCTCTTAAAGGAAATGACAGTAGCCACTAAGAAAGGCCCCAGAGGAGAATACTGCTGGTACGTAAGTCCACGTGGTATCTGGTGATTAACAGCAACTGATCGTAGCCACAAACGACTTTTTCTCTCCAGAAACGTTACCTCTGGGTTATTGACCAGGGCAGTCGGGCTGATTGCTGTGGAGAAAGTCGTGAGGGGTTTGCAGCCCTCACTGGATGTGCTGGGATTTGCAGTGGGGGTTTTGCCTGTTCCACAAGGCCTCAGCTTGTCTCCTGCCCTCCCTTGCCCAACGCCAGGACCTCAGCACCCAAGGGGGAAACGAGAGCCAAGGTTCGAGGTGCTCCTGCCTCTGCCGGGCAGGCCTGACCCCACGGTGAGCATCAGCATCACCGTCAGCGCTCCGATGCGTCTGCTGAAGTGACGAGCACAAGAATCTCCTTTTTCCTATGTAGAACAGGATCTGTTTTTTTTTTTTTTTCAAATGCCAAATGGGAGCCCAAATAAATGCCTTGCTAAAATGCAGCATAGCACCAAGATCGCTGTTGTGCCACCACCAAGTTTTGGCCCAATGGAAATTATAACAAAGCAGCAATTACAGTTAGTTCTGCTATAAGTACAGTCTCTGGCAGCCCCTTGCTGTTGTCAGGCCATGTAATCCATTTTCTCTAGTGAATTATGTGGTATTCCCTATGGCAGAAACACTGCTTTGCATTTTGCTACTTTTCTTCTTATCAGGAATTTATGTTTTATGCTTTGCATAGAGCCCTTAGCTGGTATAATTTCTGTACTAGGAACTCTATCTCTAGCGGCCCATTTCCCTAGTTGTGGTTAACATATGGTCCTATGTCTGGGTAGAGGGGGTGTCTAAAAACATGCTTATTCACTGCACAGTTCAGTATAGAATAGTGTGATATATCAGTAACAAGCTAATGCTGAGTTTCTGTTATGAGAGCCAGATTTTCTTCTGTCTTATTTCAGGGTGATTTGGGATCTTTAATGCACTTTTAATGCTATATTTGTTGCTTTTGAATCTTTTACAATTCATTAGGGTGCAATTCTAGAGTTAGAGTTCAGCCAGAGTAAAAACATCTCAAGAACCCTTGCTAAGTAAGTCCTGCTAGACAGTGGTTTAGTCTTTCCATGTCAGCATACAGAGAAAAAGTCATTCAAAACTAATTGCTTGGTCATTTTTATGTTAAAAACATATTTCAGAAAGATTTTGTAAATAGCATGTGCAATTAAAAAGTCTTTTTTTTTTCTGCATGGCTTTTTGCCACAGGTTATGAAAATATCCTTCAAAATCCCAGGTGCTTCCCCCTTATATGCAACATATCTCTACACAACACAAAGCAAATCTTACAGCACGTTAATTGAGGTCATCATTTTACAAAATGATTTTAGTGGGGAAGCTTTAGAAGGAAGTCTAAGTAAGTTCAGTATTTGTATGTTTTAGATCAGCTGTCCTGGGAAATAAAAATACATTTCTGTGTATGTTCTGACCTTAAATAGATATATTTCATCGGCGGAATCTTTGAACAAGGAGTCTCTAAGCAGTTTTCTCACAAAGCTAATGAGAAGCTGTGAAGGAAGGTATCCCATGTGACAGTCATTGCGTCGTTAGCATTTTTGTTAGAGATAGATAAGAAATTGTGCCTAGCCACAAACGGTCACTTTTGCAGAAAGTAGAGCAGTAATATAACCATAATTTCTGATTTCTGCTTTAAGTGTGAAATGCGGTAAATTAAGATGCTTTATCTGTGACTGTAGCTGAATTTTTAATCAGGAATATTCCGCAGTGTAACACACATCACCATCAGAGGGTGCATAATTTTTTCTTACACTTTAAAGCTGCAAATCAGATATCCAAGTACCAGGATTTTGTTTTGCTTCTTCTTCTTTTTTTTTTTTAAGGATGATGGGACAGGGGTTAAAGTTGGGGGATGGCACCTACAAAAATTAATGAAACAATTAGGGAATGAAGAAATCTGCAAAACAGGACATTTCCTTTAGTTGCAAAGCTCTAAAAGCAGTTGAAATAGGAACACAAGAGACGAGCTAATAAGTAGGCCAGGAGACCCCCAAAGTGTCTGTCTGATCTTGAGGAAAAAAAAGTGATCAGAAGAAGGAAACAAAGTTCTCAGAATGAAAAAGTTTGTTGTATTTTACCTAGAACTTATAAAACATAAAACCTCCCTGCTCTGCAGTAAAATGAATCCTGATTATCTGCTTTTGAAGCTAAGTAGAATAAGGGAGTAAGGCCTCTTTTGGTCTGTTTTAATTATACTTTTATGGGGCAGAATGGGCATTTCAAGTGCATAAATGTAAAGTAATTTTATCTTAAATGAGTAAAAAAGCATAATCTAGAAAATAAAGGATAAGACAAGGCAATCCTTAATGGCTATTTTGTTTTAGACTACCTGACAGATGTGAGTTAGTCTCTTATCTTTTTAGTCACGCAAGTATAGTCTAAAAAATTTATTAACTAGTAAATGAGAGTAATCTCAATTAGGCCTTACAAAACCAAAGAATGTATCTAAACTACTTACTTAGGTGTCTTGTGCCAGACAAATCCATGCACATCCAGACCCTTATTTCTGAGTGAAATCCCACTGCTGTTTTCTTTTTCGAGACAATTTATCACCAGGAACACATGACTTTTAAACAATTTATTGCCAGATGAAGGGGTTGATAATATCTTTAATTAACATGGAGTGCAAATATCACTTAAATCATTACAAGAGAAAGCCTAGGCCTGGTGCCTTGGCACAGAGCCTGCAGTTTGTGGTGTGGTTGGTACTGGACTGAGGAGGAAGGAGGTGCCTTCCTCCCAGCGCCCACTCGCTGGGACCCCGTTGCTGCCCTTCCTTATGGCCTGACTGGTGGCCGCCTGCTGACACGAACACGATAACCCCGAGCCTCGCTGCAGCTTAATAAGATTTGGCATTTTCTTCAATTGAGTACAAAGAATCAAGCTGCATAGGAAAGCTTCTCGTGATTAAAAAGCAGTCTTCAAAAGCCTATTTCTTAAGCAGACTTAAATAGTCACTGAGGAAGTAATTGGGTTTTCCCCTTCAGCCTTTTAGGGACAACATATTTTCTGCACTTGGTAAGGAAATACCTATTGCCATTTTGGCAATAAACCCAAATCATTAAGTAATCAAGTTTTCTTACTCAAAAATGCATTGCTCTTCACACAGAGTAACCAGATACGGGTGAAAGTGGAAGATGCATTTACTTGAGAACAGGAGTCCAAAGGCCTCTTGCAAGTTTAGTTACCATGAAGAAGAAGTGCCCAGTTCCCTAGAGGAAGAAAAAGCCCAAGCCATTGACCATGGATAGTGCTGGCAACACGACCGAATACCATTTTCCAGTAGACTGGCTGGATATGAATAGCTGTGACTACCTATGTGCTACCAACAGCAAAAATTCAAAGATGTGAAAACACACTGTAAGGTACCAATTAAAGGCAGCAAAAAGGATTGAGATAATTTTAGGCGAAATCAGTGCATTTTGCCAAGACAAGTCAGTAATTAATGAGTCTGCAGAAGTGCATAATTTTAGTGCCTTGTTTTTCTCTTCCCATCATATGGCAACTCTGTTATGGGTAGAGAAGTGCTGCAATAGATTTGTAAATCTCTGTTATTCAAGGTCTTTAAGGGCGGCTTAGACCAACATCTGTCAGAAGCGGCTCAGGGAGGAGACATGCTTCCTTCTGTCTCAATTTTCTGTGATTTTGTGATATAAAAAGAATGAGTTCTTCAAAGATCTTAAAGTAAATGAGCCAAGGTGAGCGGAGCGTAAGTGCCTGATTGCTGGGTAGGTGCTCTAAAGGCAGTGTTCTCCGGTTGGTTGTAGTAGCATTAAGACGACACTTACTGAACAATTCTTCCCGAAAGCACAAGGGTTCTGTGATCAATCCACTTTGTCAGCAAATCAGAAGTCTGTTTATGATGACACTAATTTAAAATAATCATTCTGCTGTTCCTCAGCCATCCTTGGCTTGCTAAAGAAGATGGCTGTATCTTAAATCCTCATGAAAAAAAGCTTTATTTTCTCTAAGGGAAACAGGAGATGGTAACGGTGTTTCGCCTTTAATAGGGTTGTGCTACAACAGTGCGACTGTCCTGTATTTCAGAGGAAGTTAATTGAACTCTAATGAACAAAATTAGTTGCCCTTGCACAATTAGGATCTCGTGTGAATGGTTTAGCAAACGAGTAGCTGTAGCTGTGCTCGGCTCGCTCTTCTTGGAGCCCTGGCGTCTGCTGACGACCGCCTCCTGCCTCCCCGTGTCAGAGACCGCAGGGAGCCGGCGCGCCGGAGCCGCCGCGACGCGTTCCTGCCGCGGGAGCACCTGCACTGCAGGGAGAAAGGGAGGGCTGAGGAAACGGGCCTGTTACCGGGGAGAAGCTATGGAAGAAGAGTCGCTGCTGCAACTGTACAGGGCTGAATTTACATGATAAAGGTGAGGGAAAGCTGGTGCAGATGGTACACCGAGAAACGAATCTTCAAAACGCTCCTTGTGAAGGAGAAGTAGGATTCCAGGCAACCGTCCCTAAAATCTTCATGCTGAGCGTTTTCTGATCACGTAGATTTTCCAGCCTTAACTCTCCACCTAATATCAGCATTTTTTTCCCAATTCTCTATCTTTATTCCTATTCCAAATGCAGCCAGCCTGACCCTATTTTATAAAGATGGAGGGCTTGAAATATGACCGTATTTTTGAAACAAAGAAATGCGCATGTACTTTGATAAGTTTTCAAATACTGCTTTCTTCTTAATAACTACAGCCTTCTCAGGAAGGAGGAACTTGCTTTCCCCTCAGCTTTCTCTTGCTCCAAACCTGCATATCAGAGAACCACACAGGAGAGCTATCTGGAGGAGAAAGTAAAGGGAAAAGTAATTTTTAACTCTTCTGCAAGCCTGCTCTTGCTTCTGTCTCTTTATTCCTATTTGTGCCTGTCTCGCACCCTCTGTGCCTCTCTCCTTATTTCTCAGACCACTCTGCAGCAGGGGCTGTGCTGGGCGCGCGCGTGTCCCGTCTCCGGCTGCTCTGCTCCGCGCTTTGCTGGTGGCGGCGAGCGCCGCTCCGTCGCCGCACGCGGCGCGAGCCCCGTGTTAGCCCTGCTCCCCGATCCACCCCGCGGTGCCCCGGGTCTGCGGCTTGGTGTGAGCAGCCAGCAAGCTCTACGAGCGGATCTGGACAAAGTTGCTTCAGAGGAGAAACCCAGATACAACAGAGCAGTGCAGGGATCTGGTGAGGAAAAGTGCTGAGCACTTATACTGACTAGAGCTCTGCCCCTTGCTGGTGTCCAACACCACTGAAATGCTCAAAGAAAAGCAATAACTTTGTGATTAAGTAGTGGTCACATTTGCTGTTCATATTTGAAAGGTAGGTCCTTAGCTTGCAAGTTCCTTGCCTTTTGCAGCTGCATTTTTTGGGGTCCATATGACTTCACACTGTGCTGACCTTTTATTTTAGATGGAGGTAAGTAAGACTTTTTGCTGAGATGCCACTTGCTAGCTATAGGATGGACAGCACTGCTGCGTCAGAGGGGCCTTGCTCATTCTCTTTGCTGTGCTGTTGCTCTTGTTTAATGCAGCTGCTGCTCTTTTTCCTGTAAAATAAATTTTATTGACACTGAATTATTGGACCGCTGTTTGTACATACAGTATCACAGCAAGGTAGTTAATCCCCTGTGTAACAACAGGACTGGATTTTGCAAAAGACTGGAAGACAGGGCTAGCCAGACACAAGCAAGCACACAGGTTTTACACAAATACAAAAGTATTCCCTTCCACACAGGAGCAAGGATTTCCCTCGAGCCAGGCAGGTCTTCACACACCTTCTGTTGTCTCAAGCAGCTAATTCCTGAGCATGTGGGACATCCCCTGGCCCTGGGCTGGTGCTGGTGCTCGCCCTGCAGCAGGGCCGCTCGTGCAGCCAAGTGGTGGGGTGGGAGTCCTGTGGAGCGGCTAAACCAAAGGAGCAAATATCGTGGTCAAGGACAGGTCTAGGTCTCCCCTAGCTTCTTCCTGGAGCTCAGAGACAGGAGACCTGGCACAGGGCACAGGGGGAAGAGTCAGAGACACGATCTGCACAGGGGCAAAACCAATTAAATGAAAAACTGCAAAGGGTAGGTATGCAGAAATGGAACATGTGTGCAAACGAGTGAATTATTGAATTATTCTGAGGCAGATTGGATCTGGAAGCACAGTGTGGAGAGGAGCACCTCGTGTGGAAGAAGTAGAGAAGCTACACATACATACACAGACATCCATACACAGACATACACACACATACATACACACAGTGCCAAACCAGGAACCGGCAGAGCGAAATGTCGCAGTGCCCTGACACCTGGACGAGTGTCTCTTGGCTCTGTGATCCACACTCACACTTGGGGGAGGCTGTGAAGTGCCACCAGGGAGAAGATACTCCTGTCGAGCTGGAGGTCTGCTCATTTTCAGGCTCTCTTTGTCACTGGTTGATTTACTGCTGTATAACCTTGCTATGCGGCGCAAGCATGAAAAGAGGATGAAAATTGAAGAAGAGGGAGATTCAGCTGGAATTTGCCATAGATATATCAGGATAAACTGCCAAAAAGTTAGTGAGCACGGAAGGTTTTAGCTGGACTTCTCCCCATGGGACTGAGCTGGGTTTCATCTGGCTGGCAGCCAGCGTGGCTCTTGAGGAAACGAACCAACAGGCCAGCAAGCAATCCTTACCAAAGCGCTGCGGCTGTGGGGAAGCAGGGTTGCTTAGAAGGGGGAGAAGGATTCCTGCAGTAGCACCCTGCGTATTTTTCTTTGTTTTGTATTCCAAAAGGGATGCCTTGAAAGAATCCTGGAGCACATGTGGTAATTTTGCTTTATTTTCTGTGAGTTTCCAACATTTTGGCCCTGGAAACTCAGCAGACCCTCTGAAGTAGTTTGGATTGAGAGGCTCTGATGCAGTAATTCACAGAGCAATTCTTTTAATGGGAGTGATCAAAAGCACACTGAAATCTGTCCCTTGATTTCCGTGGGCTCTACATAGATCTCACTAGGATTTAGCATAAGCCAGGCATTGGTGTAAAGTTTAATTTCTTCTGGAATTGGAGAGATTCAAACACTTTTCCCAGGTCTGGTATGCTACATCTCTTTGTTTGGAGAAATAGCAATACTTGAATCTGAGGCAAGTAAAATTCCTGATGGAAACATTTAACTTTGCCATTTTCCTATATCGCTATGAGTCTGTCAACTTGTCTACCTCTCTCTGACATTCAGGTCAGGAAAAAGTGAAAGATTCACCCAAAAGAGGACTTACCAGAAAGGAAGCTTCATGGAACCTAGAAGCATTTATTTCATTATAGTGGCCCCATGTCATAGCAAAGTTGGGGGGAAAAAAAATGTGCCCTGTTATCTTTTTGTACACGGACATGAAGTTAGGAGATATTCCGAAAAGTCTGAATTCTGAATGTTTTGTGGCTTTGATAAAACCACATCATTAAAGTTCATGTAGTGCTGCAGTGTATGACTCAGTGTAATGCAATGGGAAGGAGTGTATCTGTCTGTGTATAATGAGTTAGGTAGGTTAAATCCTCTAAGAAAGGAACCACAGGGTCTTGTGGCTTATTTAAAGAAAGTCTAGCTTATTCACCCGGTCTCAGAGAAAATCCGTGAATAGCATGTCAGTTTTTTAAAGAAGCTACCTGGGAATATTTAAGGATAGCATGCTGAGAAAATGGTTCAGTTTGGGCATGAAGTTCATTGTTATTGTGCTAAGTCTTTCGTGTAATGAATGAGAAGAAAAGCAATCTTTATTATTTGTGTCAGACTGAATTTTACCCAGAAATTTCCCTGCATTGCTGGTATTAGTCACATTTATGAGATATTTTGCCTTTTTTATCCCCTCACAAAAAGACTATATTAATTGAACTAGAGATGGTGTATGAAATATAAGACAAAACACTTGATTTCTTTAGATGCCTAGAAAGGTGTTTCCCAGTTGTTATGATAGGTGCCGTTTCATTGCATTCAAACCTGTATCTTGCTCTTTCTTTTAGGTATCAGTAGTCCTTTCCTTTTGGAGTTTTATCTGTGCTTTTGACCACAGACATTGCAACTTCAGTCTCAGGTGGAGCTGTGTGAGGACAAATAAAGAAGGTGTTCACGTGTTGCCCATACTCATAGTATTAGGTTCTTGGTGTCTAGTAATGGTAGGCAGTGGAGACTTGCTGCGAGAGCACTGAAAGAGAAAGACTTTTTAGATATGTGGACGTCGTTCCCTAGCCCCAGATCAGAATTCTCATGGGGCTTATTACAAAAGTATATGCCAACGACTCACTAATTGTCCCAGATTGTTGACCTCAGGTGCTGGGAAGAACAGTAAAACCAGCTGCAGTTTAGATTTCTGCCAAATCCTGCAATTTCAGGGCTCGTTCTGGCTTGTGGGAAGTGCTGAGGCTGAGGTGCCCCTATTCCCATGGAGCTTGCTGCTTGCACGGTCACAGCCCTTTTTTTCTTTCCTATCAGGTGCTTTGTGACTTCTGTTCTTTTGATGGATTGTCTTCGGTTTAGCATTATCATACTCCCATGCTTGCATTTGTGCTATCAATATTTGATTTTATGATATCAGATCATCCTGTGACTCTGCTTTACTTGGACTTAGCAGTGCCTGCTCAGCATATCTTTACATACTCCTTTTTGTTCTTTTCTCTTTTTAAGCAATTACCGTACACTGATTTATAAGTACTTCTTTCTTATTCTCTTTTCTATATGCATATTATAACATTCATTACTGTCAAAAAGTGCTATATGCATGAAATGGGACAAGACAATTCATCTTGGATGCTACATTTAATTCTGCAATTTGCCTAACATTTTCTGCTATGTATGTTGAACTGTCCTTCACTGGAAAAAAATCTCTTTTTTAAAGGTTTTTTAAACTTTTGGCCCAGGACATCAGATTTACTATTGTTTATCTGCTCACCCTCCCTTCCCCACCACCTCTATTTCCCCAAAACGAGAAAACTGATACAACCACTGATTTTATAGTGCCTATAATATTTTCACCGTATGGGAAAGGAAATACAATTAACTAAAGAAATCTATTCCCAGTGCTGCTTTAATGGTAACAAACTACTGTCAAGGGTGCTAGTGAACAAATAATGGAACATTTTGAATCAGGTTACTCTCTGAGACTAATAACACTTTAATGTCACTGAAAATTCAGGAAAGATATAACTGTTTGACAAACAAAACAAATGAAATAGCTAAGCACATTTAAAGGTATGTATAATAAAACTGTCTGAGAGCATTTCATCATGTAGAATGTAAAATATTGTTAAATTAAACTTTAAAAAAGATGGGAGTGGTAGGAAAGATAGAAGTATAAAAGATGCATTTAAAAAAAGACAGGAGGCAGATAAAGAGATAAATGGGAAGTGCTTAAAAGGCGCTGCTCCTGAGTGCTTGAATCTTATTGACTTCCAAAATGGGCTTTTTCCTTAAGAAATATTTGCATCTAATCATGTAAGTATGTGGGGTATTAAAAAAAAAACCTCAGAAGTGCAGCACTCACGGAGTTACATCAATATGTCAAAAGAAAAACTTTTTCTTAAATTTGGAACTCATAATTGAGGAGATTTCTGCAGAGCCTTGAAACTAGGGATATTTCTTTTTAGCAAATATAGATTAAAAATACTGAGCATTAGTGAGTTTATTATTAGTTGGTAGTTTAAATGTTTTCCATAGATAAATATATCAAATGTGTTCTTTTTATCCTCAATGCCTCTTGCTTTATATTGAGGAAAAACAATAAAAGTAGAAGAAAAGAGCAGTTCCAAGTTACATTTAGGGCACTGTAGAGGCTTCACAAAAAGTAGCTATCTCTATAAACCATATACACTCTCCGCACAACACATTTCTACCTAGAAGTTCAAACGGTAGTAAACTGTATGGAGTTACTCATCTAGGTACAACATATAGGGTATCTCCTGCGAAGCACTGAGCTGCTGGCAGTGATTTTTCCCCTAGGAAAGGGGATACCAGTGCAATCAGTTTGACAGAGCAGTGCGTTGGAAGCACCACCCTGACGCCGCAGACAGAGTGGGATGTGGAGAGCATGAGGGATGGGGAGAGCGTGCGGGGACGTGTGGGGAGCCTGCCCCGGAGGCGGAGGCTGTGACAGTGCAGCTTCTGTATGGATGGAAAACAGTTTTCCAGCAAGCACGAGGGCTAATGCTTTAAAATCCTGCCCGATGCTTTAGAGGAGGCTAAAGAACAAGGTTAAGAAGCGAGTGCAACCACCTAGGTGAGACTGCGTGAAGTGGATTCAAACGTACTTCTTTTACGTCTAGAAGGAGTCTAGGGAAGCAATATTTGAAGTACCTGTGTCCTGCTAGCTGAGGCAGGGTCATGCAGCACCGCGGGCAGCCTGGTGTTTGATGAACACTGAGGGGGACGGTGAACGGCTCCTTTGGCCTCCTTGCAGAATCCTGGTGGTCTGTGCTCAGCCCTTGGCCTGTCTGGGGTGTCACCGTTGCTCCAGGCCCACTTGTGCTTTGGGTGCATGGGCAGGGCACGACCAACGCCTCTTCAGGAACGGGACCCAGCACCGGCACGAGCCTCAGGGCAGCACTGCCCCCACCTCACCGTGGTAAGGAATGAGCTGTCCAGCCCGTGAAGCTGCGTTTTCCTAAAATGCCAGAATAATCACACTGGATCACTTCATAAATAAGGATGTACTTTGAGGCACATATAGTTTAAAATAAGTAGAGAAATGGAAGTCCACATACTAGGGCATCTTTTTGAATAACCGGGCATTTATTCTCGAGAGAAATTTTCTCTGTAGTTGGTCTATAAATGCTCTTAGTGCATTATTGGTTCACATCATGGTAGACGAGGCAGGAGGTATCTTTTCGGTTTATTATATGAAACAAATTTCACCATTCCTTTAAAGTCATGCTGATGTTATAGCTTGGGGATTTGGGCATTAGTTTTGGCATGCAGGCATTTTCATATTTGTCAAGTCTGCTTGACTAGCTGTAGAAAGTTACTTAAAGCTGAAAAAATATTTAGAGGAAATATCAGAAGGGGAACGGCAGCTATTCTGCAAATGGACTGAAGATCCTGCCGGTGCACCTTATTTACCCATTTTGATAATGGTATGGATTTCTCCTGTATATAAGAAAACACATTTTTAATAGCAGAATAGTCATAGCAATGTGACATTGCTAGGTTTCTACCACTTTGATATACTGGCTAATAAACAGCTTTCAGAATTTCAGGATATACATTTAAATATTGACTTTCCATTGAGAGCTGATATTCTCAACTTTTTCGTTAATTTAATGTACATTTTGTAAGCATATATGAGTTTAGCAACAAGTTAAATTATGTCTCTAGTAAAACAAAAGGAAATCCAAGACAATTGCTGAACAGTGGTAATTTTGTGTGATTGTCATTCTCTTTTTACCACAAAAGTAACCACTCTGTAATAATCAATTCTTTACTTCTTTTTCTTCTTGAGAGAGTAAATTTTCTTTTCAGAATGAAAAGAAAATTCATTTCACTGCTGCTTATGCTCATCTAAAGCAGTCAGGAGGGAGTTTTTACTTCATTCATGTCGAAAGATCTCCATGAGCACCATGCCAAAGCTGACAGCTGAGAACAGTTTCATATGGACACAGATAGTAATACCATGAAAAATTCAATTTGTGTCCTATTACAAAGAATATAAATCAAGGGTTTTTTTTGAGATGAGCTCCTGCCTCAAATTTGCTAAAAATAGGATTTTATTTTGGGAGTTCTTGTGAGGCTCTGCAGCTTTTGGTTCGAGCTCTAAAAGCACAGGAAAAACTGCTGGCACTCAGGGTCTAGCTATTTTTTATATGGGAACTAATGTAAAGGCTGGTAATTTGTGTTACACGGAGATCTTGTCTCATCGTCTGCCTCCTGCCACATTCAGGATTTAGGTTGAGCTGCTTTATTATTCTTGGCCTTTCCACTGGACTGGGGAAACTAACTGCAGCTGTTGGCAAAGACTCGGTTTGTATTTCATAGCTGCTAATATGTTTGATGATACCGGTGTTTGCGCATCTTTCAAATCTAGTGTTGTTTCAGCTGTGCTGGAGACCTGCTCATTGATATCAAGTGAAAGGAGACAAAAAACTGCCTTCAACGAGAGAAAAATGAAACAAGATACTCATTTTTATTGTTTGGTACAAGCTGATTCATAAGCCCTGTGAATATTAGGTCCTATGTGATCGGAGATATAAATGGTTGCTCAAAAGATATTTGCAATTGTTTCTGACATCTATCAATGACACTTGTGTGCTGATGGATTATCTGAGCGTTTTTTAATCTCTAACCTACCTATTTTCACAGAAATCCATGCAGCAGCCATGCTGTAGCTTCCTCTGTGTGGATAGGAAAATGACGGAGCGACATAAAGCAAGACAGATCCGTAAAGGGACTTAGTTACCTGCCACTTTAGGGCTCTAGATCCAAGAGTGAAATCTGCAGCTGTAGCTGTAGTCCTGCTGTAGTCCTGAAGTTTCTTAAAGCAGGTGGGTACCTGACTCTAAAAGCACCAGGAAAGTTCCTCTTTGGAGATTCAGCGAGCAAGACTTGCATATATAAACATCCACGATGGTGGACAGCTAGTGACCGTGTGTTTGGCTACGGCCTGCGCCATTGTGTGATGGAGCTTCCTCAGGGGAAAAGGAGGGTTACAGAAAGTCATAGGGTCAACTGGTGGAATCTCAGCAGAGACTAGGTCGAGCTCCTGAAAAGAGGGCAAATCAGGAAACTCCTAACTTCCGTGTTGTAGAAGGCCACCGGACCTCCCTCATCACTCACTGCCCCAAAGCGCTGGTCATGCACACCCGGGAGCAGAGGCAGAGGTGCCTGCAGACCGTGGACCTGGGGGATTGCCCTGGCAGATCGCAGCAGTGCAGTCCTTCGTCTTAACACAAGGGGTTAGACTGAGGCATGAAACACTTTTAATCAAAGTAGGACAGTAAACGTGGTGGCATTACATGGTTGACCCATTTCTTATCCCATCTCTTAAGGTATATTCATCAGTAAGCTCCTTTTTAGTCCTTTTATGAGCATGTTTTCTTCAAGTATCTTCATTAATACCCTATTATCTTCCAGATGAAACATTTTACTGTTTATCAGTTACCTTATGACCAACGAAGAAACTGTTGCTCGAAAAACATAAGTGAAAGTGGCAGAATTTGGCCACAGCCCAGTAAGGCGATGCCCTCTTTTCTGTTTTAGTACATCTTGCTGTCAGGATAGCATGCAGTTTCCTCCACCGGGGCAGAGAGTTCAGCAGAGGAAAACGTGATGCGACAGGCAAGAAGTCAGGAGTCAACAGGAAGACGGGAGGGAGCTGGTAACGACATGGATAAAGATCAGGATGTGCTGCCCATGGCCACAGCCACGGAGGAGCTGGAGCTGCCGCTCCTCCTTTCACACGGAGCCACGTTTCTACAGGAAGATATGTGGAGTGACTGTTATGTCCAATTTAAAAATATCTAAAATGTCAGCCCTCCTGTGCGGTCTGTGTATTCTTAGGGTTTATGGAGCAGATATGATGTACTGTGTATCCTATTGCCTCTGATTCCTATTTCTCTGCTAACTCTGAGCTGTCTGGAGCAATGAAACAAGCCGCAAAACACCTGCTTTATCCGAGACTTGAAAGATACTTAGCAGAATATGACTGAAAAAAATGCTGGTGGGTCTTTAGAGTTGGCAGAAGCTGTAAGCAGAATTTGGCGTGCTGTCTGTAACCGAGACAACGTGTTTTCCTTCCTTTGGTGACACCGGTGTGCAGTTTACATGTGGTCCTACCTGACCTGCGTACGGTGACCTGCTGGACCTGGCCCAGCTCCACGGGCATCTCCACAAGAGTCCGTGGAGGATGCATTGGCCAAATAACCACATCTGCATTAAGAGGAAGATCCAGACCTGAAATTTGGTGTATGCCTTGGCTTTTTTGTGACCCTCAAACCAAAATGTGTCAGACTAAATTTTGTCTAAATATTTTTAGTTCTTTTACGTTGCATAAAAGCACAAAGAATTGAACTTTGGGAAATAAAGGTGGTAACGGTCATAGCAGGGCTCTGCAAGTCACAAGAAAGGCTTGGAAAAAACTGAAATTTTTCATGCAGGTTTTACAAATAATTTGATTTAATTTCAATCTGCCTTTTTCTTACTTACAAGCCATAGAAATATAATTACAAAATATAATTGGTTTGATAAAAAAAATGTTACAACTTTGAAAAAGAAAATGTAAACCAAAGCTTTTCCAGGCAAATTGGAAAACATGGGTAATATATTTAAGATTGAGCATTCGTTTTGGAATAACCAGTCTGACAAAGAGTAATATGCAGCTTGATCTGAAAATTGAAAAAGCTGCAGACAAGAATAGGAAAATGAAATTAGATTTTCAAAGAGACATATGGAAACACACACAGAAGAGCAAAACTCATGAAATGCAAACGCTTCCAATATAAGAGCAGGGGGGGGACTGTGTCTGTTCCTCCCCCTTAAAAAAAAAAAAAAAAGGCATTCGTTGTTCAAGTTTATTTATTTATTAAAGCAGAAACTCTGCAGCTCCGAGTCTATTACCAAAATGAATGGATTCAATATCTGTGCAATGATGTGTTCAAAAATGAAAGCGGCATCATTAAATGTCAGAGATGTTATTAGCACATTTCCCTTCCCGCCCGACACGAACAGGCTTTATCCCTGCAGGTGCCGCGCTGCAGCGCGTCCCGCGGCGCCCAGGCGGCCGGCCGTGCTCCCTGCGAATTCCCAGGCACCCGGGAAATCCCGGGATGGGGCTGCTGCGTGGGCGCCCTGTGGTCTGGGCATTAACCCTGCACTGCGCGTCCCTGTGCAGCCCGTCTCTTTTTCCTTCTCTTTTTGCACCAGCATCGCAGCAGGGTGAATCTGAGGGCCGAGCGGGAGAGGGGAGCGTGGCCTTGAGCCCTGCAGCCCTGCAGTTTGTCCGGGAAATGGTCTCGGCTCCATCTCCTGCGAGGCTCCTATCTGCCGCGCGCCCGGGGCCGCTACCCGCTAAAGGACTTCACATTTCTGAATACTTAAACCGAAAGAAACAGATATGGGAGAAACTACATAAATCCATTATTGCAGCAGGAATATCTTTCTGCTTCAGGCGGAGAAGATAAATTGCCACCAAAGTGATACAAAGTTGGTTTGATTATTTCATTGGATCAAATATATCATGCTGTCTTGAAATCTCCCTGCTTTCAAGTCAAAATTAAAGAATTCTACCATAACCATAATAGACATTATCATTTGCATATTTTTCATCTCAAAAGAGACTTTTGAAGTTATGTAATGCTTAAGTATTTAATTGTTCTTCTCATCACTGAAATATCAAATTATATCCAGAAACAGAGAGGATTCTCTTGCTAGATAGCAGTGATTGACTCTGTCTGACAAAACCAGCATTCTGATGTCAGGGAAAGACATAGCATTAAGGAAGAAAATAACTCAAAAATCATCGGCTCCTGTTTTGCTCGGCACCGGGACTCGGGCAGTCTTTCTGTCTGGAGCCGGTGTTTTCCACTTGCCCCCAAACTAGCCATTGAGCTAACACTAATTTAATCTGCAAGATCACAACTGTGCTATACTGTTTCAGGAACAGTAGAGGCTTGATTCTGCATAGATTTCCTTTGCAGAGCTTATCAGTGATCATCTCAATTTAATTGCAAATGCAGATCAAGTAATTATCCACCATTCATAACCCCAGGCTATGGGGGATGCGTTCAACACTTGTAAATGAAATTCTTCCTACTAAAATTTACCAAGTGTGGTTTTGAAGGCTTTTTTTTCTACCACGGAGGATTTTTGTAAATCAGATGGAAAGCTTCAGAAATACTTGTCGTTTTCCAGATTCTGTTTTTGTTCCAGCTTAATTTCTTTCTTCCTCTCTCATTTTGCTCTGTGCAGACCTGCTACAGCCCAGTAATCAGAAAGTGTAGCTATTTCATTAGCAGCTAATTCAACTCTTTTTAGCCACGATGCTGGTGATGTTATGGAAGAGATTATGTACCGTGGATGCTAAGACTTTGCGAGATGTAGGTATAAGAGGATGTTATCTGATGCCACTGTGTCAGGAAGAGTTAAATCTTTTTGACAATTGAATGGTTCCCTTTGGGTTTGCACAAATGGCACCTGTTGTTGAAGTCAATAGAGCTTACAATTTAATTTCATCTGCCTGCAAACAATCTCTCTCATTAGGGGGTGAAATGATGATAGAATTCACTGAGGCCTGCAGTTTCACTTTCTACAGGGCAATACGTAAGTACAGTCATCATTTTCAGTGAAGGAAAGCACAATTATCTTGGAAACTGATTGTAAAGAAGAAAGGAAAAAATCTCTGGGAAAGACATCAGAACTGCACTATGTTTTTCAACTGATGCCAATTTGCAATCTAATTATTGTGTTTAGTAGAATTAGAAAATGTAATAATCTGAACAAATGAATTGCTAACCTATTTTCCCGCATAGCAGAAATTAACTCAGCAGTTTTGGAAAATAGGTATGTGTAAAGAATATCCCAGGCGGGATTTAAGGGTTAATTCATACTAAACTGCATATATTTGTTTTACAAATTCTTGCCTCTGCTTGCTGCAGCTCTTTAGGTGAATTAACTGGGCAGATAATGTGTTTCCTATATGCTACTGCAAAGGGTGTTAACTTGACAGCATATTAAGTTAATGGGGCCTAGCATTCGCTTGGACACATCTCTACCTCACATTAAATTGACCAACTCCCAGTTGCTATCCCACAGTGCTTTGCATCCTGCTAGGACTAACTGATCTATTTATCTTTGTGCATCTATTGCCTTTGCATTGGTTTGTCATCTTCTGGCTCCAGTGTTGGTCCGCGGCCAAGCTTGAGTCACCATCTTGTAGTCAGCAGCATCGTGCTGAAGGAGAGTACATTTCCACTTTTCATGCACCCGTCTGGAACGGTGCTGACACCCTTTGATCAGGTAATGCTGATTAGGAAAAATCAGGAAAAGGATAGCTATAAAAATTCTAAAAAAAAAAAAAAAAAGGAAAAGCTAGGGAGAGTATTCAAGTCATTTTTGCAAAGCGCACTTAAAATATGAAATCAACCTAAAAATAGTCAAGGACAAATATTGCTCCTGTGACAGGGCTTGTGACACTGTCTGTTCTTTCAGTGGGGCAGGATTTTGCCCTGGGATGCAGTTCTCCAGCTGCTGTGACAAAACCAGGTATAGCCGTGATGAGGCAGGCGAGGGCTTTGTGGGGCAGCCCTGTCCCTCGCAGCACAGAACCCGGGACAGACCGGGACACTCCGATGGCAGGAGGTGGCAGCTCTCAGGTGACTCAGCTGTGTTGCCCAATACAGGAAATTTTATTCATGGCATGTTATAAAAACTGATTGAATTGTAGTTACTGTGTGTTATCTTCAGACAGGTTCAGCCACCATCTACAAAACCCTGCTTGGAGTTTCGCTGTGTGGTTCTCTCCCTCCAACACGTTTACCCGAAAGAGCAATTGCACTAAGAAAGAAGGAGCTGTTTCTGAAAACCAGAGGATTTATGTGTTCCGTTATCACGGCCTGTCTGGTACAAATCTCTAAAATCTCTTTCATTTCCCAGTTTCTATCACCTTCCTGTTTTTGATTCTCTCCACAGCCCCTTCCTGACCAGGAGGTCAAGATGCCTCTGCTTCTGCATGCTCAAGGTGGAAAACTCATGTGTTTTCTCATCTTCTACCTTTGACAGTAACAGACTTTTTGCAATATGAATACATGTACCGAGTGCTGCGAAACCTGCCCCAATCCTTTGCTGTTTGATAATTGAATGGCCTGCTTGGGTTATAGATATTGCAGCTTTATATACCCCATGGTTTTATCACTGCAACCTAAGAACTTGATTTCATGATATTAAATGCAATTGGAAACATGAACAATATCTATGTCTTCTTTTGGGATATTTCAACACTTTGTTTTATGTATACACATATCAATCAAGGCCAAGAACATTAAATTCCTGATTTTTGCACAAAATGATTTCTTTATAATAGATTTCATATCTATCTACAATCACAGTTAGTATCCTACCGCTTACTATTGCAAATCAAATGAATGCCAGAGCAAATGACAAAAAATAATTAGGTGACAAGTCCGCCGAAGTGTCGATGAGATAGATACCCTTGTGCTCCCTTCTCTCTCTCCCTCTTCCAGACTGTGTGCGTGCCATGGCCGGTGGTGGAGTTCTGGGGGCCTTTGAAGGAAACGGGAGGCTGGGGAAGACTGAAGTGCCAGTGTCAGTCCTGGCTCTCCAGTGAGATTGTATGGCCTGATAAGTAGGGATTTGGAGAAAGGAATGACAAAAAACCTCAGCTGTAGCTTCACCATGTTCTCCTCTTAAGCGAAAGGTTCAATAGCAATTTCATGATACTTTCTTTCTATCTGATCCATGCAAGATTCAAATGGAGGAACAGTGTTGTAGCATCAAAATGCTTCTGTCTTGTACCTTCTCCCAACTTAGCTGACTATGCTTTTCATGGATTGACCACTCTCTTGAATAGTAAGAAATTCTTCCTTTTTACTTTGTTGAGCATCTCTCTCAAACCATTATTGTCCTTGATATCTCCTATCTTTGTAATTTTACTATATTTCCATGTCAGAAGTCTCTGCAAGGCTCTGCCATCCATGGCCTTGCTGCATTAAGTGATCACAACTGATAAGACAACTGACAGACATTATTTTACCCACTGTCCTGGGAAAAATCATCCATTGCATCTTTGTGGTCTTCACACACTGGAAGGAGGCTTTGAGTATGGCTGTGAAAATGTGGCAAAAGATGTTAGTACTGTTGTCATTACCAAGAAGATTTCTTGCCTTACTGCATTGTGCTTTCCCATAAAAAGGAGGTATTTCCAGTATAAGGACATTTTTTCTTAAACCAGAGCTTAAGCAAGTAAATACCTTCCGGAATTTTGGTCTCAGAACTGACCTGCTCTGACAGTGTGTTAATCAGGTAAACAGCAGTCTTTTTTCTTTCTAAATTTAGCACTTTATTAGCTAAAGGCAATATTTATATCAATTAAAGGCAGTATTAAGCAAAGATAATTAGCCATTTAGGTGGCTTACAAACAGTGGGGGTGAGTCTCTAACTGTGGCCATTTTTCAGCAGAACTTGTTGTATTTTTGACAGACATGCTCTAGCTCATGCAGCAATTAATTCTGTTGCCTCTGTTGTAAAGGAGGTCACAGTGTTCCCTTCTGGCCATATTCTGTGAAACTGCAGAAAAACCTTAGTGACACCTGTAAGTGCACATACACTTTTTGTTTTGCTTCATGGAATAAGGCAGCAAGAGAGGACAGGAGCTGTTTAACACTTCTTCTTCCTGCTGTTATTAATGGTGTTGTTGTTGTTATTGTGCTGTTGTAGTGTTATTGTGATACCATGAAAGGTCTAATAGCTAAGGAGCATAAATATCTCATTGTCTTTCATGGTTTGTCTCCAGGAAGGGTGCATAATTTGCCAGGCAGAGAGGAGAGGTTAAAAAACAGTAGGGATTTAGTATTTCTATTTCCATGTTTTATCATGGTGTTAAACTCTTAAAAAAAAAAAAAAGATAAAAAAATCATAAATAACCATTTTGACAGTTTTTCCTTTATCATGAACAAGTCTACTCTCAAATATATGAAAATTCTTCTGGAGGGGTGATAACCACTAAAGCTTCAGGGTGCATTACTGAGTGGACAGCATATAGAAAGCAAGTCAGAACTGTCAGTTTCATTGCTAGGACAACCTCAGATTTACTGTCTCTTAATCTTTCTGTCTCTCATTTTACAGAAACAGAAATAAAAATTCCTTTGTACAGCAAATATTGCAAACAGATTTAGACCTGTTGTGTTGTCACTGGAAAAAAAAAAAAGGCCTACAGTTATAGACCCGTGCTTATCTTGAACTATTAGCAGTCTAAAAAAAATATGACAGGTAAAGCCTTGGGGCTGGCGGTAGTGATAATGGAACCAGAGAGATGAAGCACCTTGCCTCAGGTCCAGGGCCAGTGTCTGTGGGAGAACCAGGAGCGGAATTAAGTCTGCATTGCCAGGGCATGGGCAGATGCCCAGAGTGTAGGAGTTACCATACTTTAACAAATAACCATCCATCAGCTGCGCTACAGTGCTGAAGTGCCGTGAGCTCTTCATTCCCACTAATTGTGGTGCAGAAATAATCTGCTTATTTTGAGTTTATATATACTAAATATGATTAGATGCTTAGTATTTCTTAAATGGTTAAAACCCATGGATAAAATGTAACTGATAGAGCTGTTTTCTTTCTTCTTTCTTTCTTTCTTTCTTTTTTTCCCCTCTGTTCTCAGACATTTGTGGATATCATGTGCTGAACAGCAGCAGGGATCTGCATTGCAGATAGGTGCTCCTGCAGTGCTAATCTGGGAGCAAGATTTGCTCCAGTGTCATTACCAAGCATCCACGCATTACTAAGAACGTAGAAGAATAGCATGAGGTGAGAGATTTTGCCATTAAACTTGCCATTAAACTCGCGGAATATGGAGAAGGACGGGAGACTTGCAGAAGCCTCCTTTGAGGATCATATTTCATAACTACTTGTCTGTGCATTAAACTTATCTTATGAAAGTTCTGTATTTAGGGTGCTTAATGCCTGGGAGAGGAGAGTGCACGTAGAGCCTCACTTTAGTAACAGTGCTCGTTTTAGATCCTCTCCCACTCCAAGCGAGAGCGGCGTGTGGGTCCCACCTTTCCTCCAAGGGCTGTGCTAACCACTAAATCGGTGTAGAAGGCAGGTGGCCCTGAGAAAGGGGGGAACAGCAGCCGACGTGCGCCGGGGCAGGCCGCAACGGGAGGGAGGTGCTGGCTCCACCACAGCGCTGCAGAAGCCACCACCGAACTCGCGTTAACTCCTTCACAGCCCTCCCTGCTACAACACTGCAAGGTTTCAGGGCTGGTTTCATTGATTACATGATTTATGTCCTACTCTTTGTATTAACAGCGTTCCCTGTCCGAAAGATGCATTTCTCGGGGCAGACTGTGCAGAGCTGAGATGTATCTGGTGATCAATGCTGGCAGGATACTCTTTGGAAAAGCTGTAAAGGGCCTGTCCTCATTCCAGCTGGAAGCCTGAGTAAAGGTCAATTGAATCCAATCTGTGTAGGGAAAGTGCCTATTTGAGCTAGTTGTCATCATCAGCAACCTGGAAGGTTTTTTTGCTGGATCACCACTTTGGCTACAGTTGGTAGTTTTTTCATAATTTTCCTAGCAGCAACAACAAAATGCTCCTGAGGAAGTGAAACTCTTCAGTTTTGTCACTAGCTGATGTTAATTTGAGACCCAGGAAGACAGAGTGCAATCCAGCAGACTTTGACCCATGAGTAAGAGCTAATACAAAGAAGAAAAAATTGGATATCACTTGGGGAGAGCTGGGCCTTGGAAAAGGGACAGAAATATTTAGGTGCTAAGGTGCTTCTTACGAACACCATAAGGTTGGTACAAGAAATTCTGTTGTCTCCCTGAGCAGCAGGTAAATGAGTATTCTGCTCTTACGCACAAAAAAAGCATATCCATTTCTGCTTGCCATTTCTGTTTGCCAGTCAACCTATATTTTGCTTGTGCATCTGAGGTGAAATGCTAACAGCCTGTGTATGGCAAAAGGAATAAGGAGCAAGGCTTCTTCTTGGATGCAAGCCTAGTTTCAGGATATGCCTATCAAACAACAAGATTATAGCATCTTTAGACATATTTTAGTTAAAACATCTGGTTAGTGATACCAATGATTTTTACATCTACATGGATAGGTGTAAAAAATTAGTGCTGAGGTCTTTCTCTGCTGTTGGCCACTCTGCTGTTGGCTAGCTTAGCTGTATCCATGCATGTGGCATTCATATTTCCATCTTGTATTGCAGCTGTACCCTCTCCATCACAACATTCATTCTGTATGCATTAGGGAGCAGACCTGCAAAATTACTTATTTTGGTGCAACAACTTGCAGTTATTTTAGTTATATATATATTAGAAAACATGATAATTTGACTTCAGACACTAATAATATAACACCTTTTGATAAAAAAAAAACACTTGTGATCTTGGTATGCTATAAGCTTATACCTTTTTATTTGGTGCTATTATATTGGAGCTGCAGCAAATCTAGAGATCAGAACAAAACAAAAGAAAATAAAACTCCAAATTTTCCACTGTAAATGTACAAGGAGATTCTATGAAAAGCAACAAATGTAATGCAGTAAACAGTGTCAGGGTAAATTAAAGAATTTAAGTTTCCCATAGGTTCCTGAAGAGATTTCCAAATTGTTATTCAGTAAAGAAGTTAATCATGTCAATTTGCCATATTTCTTTTATAACAAACTGTCCCATCTCTTCCTCTAAATCCGTTCCTACTTAAGATCAAAATTAGATCATCCACTATATTAAAATGCACAGTGGGAATTTTCTTTCAGTTTTTCTCAAAGCAGCAGAATGTACTGCAATTCACTTACTTCGCTTATGTTTTCTCTGCGTTGGGTAAGGTTGTGAGTGGTGAATGGAGGCAGAGCATAGAGTCCCCTGTTCAGAAACTTGTACATAGAGCGTTATTCTATATATATGCTGGAGTAAGTTTATCAGAGTCAGGCCTGTGTGTCTCTGTCTGATCAGAAGAACCCTAGTCCAATGCTGCTTTTATTATTTTGGCATTCATGTTAACAGCTGTATGGTTTCAGCTGAGGGTTGGCTGTGTAAGAATAGTGATCTAATGGTGAATTAGGTGATATATAAATGGTATAAACACAGCCAAGATCTCTGAAGATTCTTCATTCCTAAGGCACTTATATATCTGCATTTCCTTGAGATTCAAACCCTTTAGAACCACTTTAGAAAGATTTTGTTGGTGCTTTTAAAGGTCAGGATCTTTTCTGAACTAGAGGAAACGTGCACTCCAACTAGACTGAAAAGAGTCTTCTCTCCTTGGATTTTGATTTCTTCATTTTAGACTGAAAAAAAAAAGCCTATTTAAAAATCTCCTTGTGTGAAGCTATTTGGATTGGGTTACAAAATTTTACCTGATTAAGACAATTGAGCTTCTATATATATGACTTCTGGTTCTTTATCTAGCTGTGCTTTGTGGATTTGTGTCTCTGACATTCTTCACCACCTTACAATCATAGGGTCTTTGTCTAACTATCTGTCACTTCTTGGGATGGACATTTGTGAAGGACCTTGGGTTCACAGGGCTTGCAGATTGCAAGCTAAGTTTGCAGTCTGTGTCCAAGTGAATCAGAGCCTCAGACTAAATATTTCTCAGCTTTATAAAAAAAAAAAATCATATTTTTCCTGACCTTTCATGAAAATGGTAGCATCAAATCTTAGTTCCCAGAACAGAAGTTTTCATTAGCTCACATTAACACAAGTTTTAGGTCCAGCGTCCGCAGCCAGGGCAAGCTCGACTTATGAAGCAGCTGCGTGCTAGGAAGAGAAAACAGATCCATAGCTGAAATTACAGACCATCCAGTGGATGTATTTTTTTTAAGAAGTTATTGAAACTCACAGAAAGAAGTCTCGTCTAATCTATTAAGAACACATATTGTACCAATGGTTGGAAAACTAGGATGAGAGATTGCTATATTGGGTTGTGCTGCTGTATCTTCTGAAGAGTCTGTTTAAGTCCGTGCCTCAGAGGGGCAACTTTCCTCAAAGGGAAAAAGTAGCCATAAATTCTGCCAATTAGGGAGCTTCAGTGCCTTCCCCTTGAGTGCTGGATAATCCGGCAGGTGAAAACAGTATGGTGCCATCAAATGCAGGCACATCTGAGTCATCCTAAGCTTTTTTGTTCAGCAGCTCACATAGGACTAGGTTGCAACACAAATGCTTTAACGATTGGCTCAGTTTTCAATTCCTGCATTCATGAGGAAAGAACCTCTGTCTGGAAAAATGCTGTATCTCACAGCTATGAAGCAGAGGTAAAAAAGGTAAAATAAAACCAGAGAATTTTAATGTGGCTGAGTGAGATTGTTTATTCCCTACTTAGGTTAGACACCTCTTCTGTTGCAGTAGGTGGACTGTCTCTTCTGTTGTCTCCGGTCTTGGAAATTACAATAGCTGTAGAATAACTGTAAATGAAGCTTCCGGGTTACCATGTTTTTATGCAGTGAAGTTACAACTGGGTAGATTTCTAGCATCAAGCTCTCTCTGTCAAGTTCGCAGCTCTTTGGGAATGCAGCCTTTGGGCATCCAGAGGGTTGTGCGGTTCTGCGTTGTCTGCGTTGTCATCCTGGTGCATCCCTTAACTTTCCATGGGGGCTTCTGCTTCATCTGGTGAAAGCAAAATGCACGGCACCTTCTGGTCCAAACCCAGGCAGCTTAGATGTTTATTGCGTTCATACAGAACACATCTTCTCATTTCAGGGATCACAGAGAAGTTTTCTATTCAGTGCCACACTGAATGATTTCAGCAGCAAACCAACCTGCTTAACCCACATATCCCAAGTTCGGCAGGTTGAGTACTCTGCTCACTAGTCAGCTCAGTGCTGTTGTTTCTTTGATTGTTTTGCTTATGGTTACGGGTGTCTCATCAGCTTTCGGTGGTCGTTTTTCAGTAAACTCCAGGATATACAACTCTGTACCTTGAGCTTGAAACACTGTAGATGGAACAAACATGCATATATAATGACACACACAGAAAGGAAATTAAAACTCTTCTAAAAACTGTAAATCATGATATTTTCCCTTGGAAATATGGATCTTGTGCAAATGCCTTAAATTTCCCCTACTGACATATACAGCTCTCTTATTTTAGTCTCTGACTCTCAGGGAAGGATTAATTGTTAATATCCTGAAATCATCCTGGGGTACAAAGGGCCTCTGTTATACCAATTAATTTTTTTTTCTGTTTCTTTTGCAGTCTGAGCTCATCTGTGACTAAATTCTTTCAGTTCCTGTGAGCCCCAACCTGGATGCTTTGTAACATCTGTATATTTGGCTGCAGATTCTAATGGTCTGATGAACAGGCATTTTTCAGATTTTCTTTCTCAGATCATTGTGTTTCTTTCATGCTGAAATTGCTCAGAATTGCTCTAGTTCAGCTGTGCTTTAGGGTGAATAAAAAGGGAAGGTTTTATGCCTCTCTTTTTCTCTTTTTCTTCTCAATGATGAAAGAACCAAGAATCTAAACTTAAAGTAAACAATCTTTTCTGATTTTCCTTTGGAAGAATAATGTATCAAATATTTTTCCCCATATTTCTTGCATATCTCTATGTAGAAATGAAGCAACAGCTTTCTCAACCTTTTAGAATGGAACTGAATCTTCCTAAAATATTTGTTAAATGTTTGAGTCATTTTAACAAAAACAAATACAAATTAAGAAAACAGTCTGTTTATAAATTACTTCTCTCAGTTGTGCCTGCTACATGTTTTAGTGTTTTAAGTCAAAATCACAGGTGAGATCCTAGCCTGCCATAGAGGTGCATATCTATTACTGACAGTGCAATGTCTTCTGCAAAATGGTCTTGCTTGCTAGCATGATTAAACCACAGGGCCGTATAAATCATCGAGCCCTTTGATCAGAGTCTGAGTGACAATATTCGTTAGACCTGCTGCTGATATTGATATGCTGATATAATGGTAGCGTTGGAAGGTGGGATTGTGAAAATATTTAAAAAATATTTTTAAAGCTGCAGTTATCCTATGGGAAGAATAAAAGAAAACCAACGACCAGTCTTGTCCTGGCAGACAGTTTACTGCAGGCGGAAGCGGACTTCTGGGACAAAATGCCAAAGGCCCAGAAGGTGTAGGAGTGGGGAAGAGCCACTGCGAGCCCTGTGATCAAGCCTCTGTATACCTACACATTGTGTATACAGTGCATGTAACTAAATGCTATGCAAACTAAATGATTTTGATTGTATTTATTTCTTCTTCTTAGCAGGCCTGGATCTTTTCGACATGACTGTGCAGGTCTCTTTGGGTAAGCTGGACTCCCTCTGCGACAGCTTCAGGAGCGCAGTGCTGATGAGGGCATGAGCTGCCCCACTGCTGCCGTGAGAAACGGTGTTGACGATCTAACATCAGCTCTCTGGAAAAGGAGCGTTACTGGATATTTTCTTCTCCTTACTTTTATTTCTTTTTTTTTCCGCTAAAGCTCATAGGTTTTAAAAGTTGTTAGGTGATATCTAACAAATACATGATCAAATTAATATTTTTCAAAGGTCTGAAGTGGTTTTCATTGTGCACAATGCTTAAATAAAGATATTCTAAATCCCTAGTTTAGATGAGTTTTCAGTAATTAAAGTAAGTAAGAATTTTATTCAGATTCAACATTCCCCATTTGTAATTATCCTCTTGAAGTCCCTTTGTAATTATTCTTTTTTTATGATCCTTTACATTAGCATATTCAATCTAAATTGTTTAATTAGATGATAGTTTACTCAAATTACAGATGCATAAGTTTTCTCTATAGCAGTCCAGAAAATAGAGAGGTTTTGAGCTTGTGGTATGTTAAGAAGAAGAAAAAAAGTATTGTACTGCTGTTGTTAACTGCTAATGCAAATTTACAGCCTTTAAGTCCCTACTCTATTTACGCTGCATAGAAAGAAACAAATCCTGTGCTATTATTTAGATGACTTCCTGGTACAATGGGATTTCATCTTTAAAATACATGGCCATGAAGCTGTGTATAATTTGTATTTTTTTAGGTCAGGATGAACACATCAGAAATCTTAGTGTAATACAGAAATACAAAGCACATCAGTGAAAAGAAAAATCCTCTCACAACAGTCCCTCTTTAAATGGGACTCTTCAGGATCATCTAATAGGCACAAGGAAGTCTTCACAAACATGCTGATTTCATGGTTGTTCCTATTGCCACTCTGTTTTTGTTGTGATGGTTAATCATGGGGCCATATAATCATGGCTCTATGAGGGGGTAAATTATTCGTTCCATATTCTTGGCAGCTATCTCTAGGTTTCTTACTACTCAGTTATGCATCCTGACTTTTCTCATAATCCACTGCAAGTTCCCTAACGGAGAGTTTAGGAATTATGAGATTTTAAGGCTGAAGCTAAGAGAGCTACTTGTTTTTTCCCAATACTGTTTCAATGGTTACCTATTTTATTGAGTTCCTAGGTCAGGACAGGTGTCTTTGCACTCAAAACTACTGTCTCATGTTAGCAGTAAACTGTACTTTCTGTTGATCATCACCTCTGAATTGTCAGACAGGGATATGGGATAGGCCAGTGATGAAGAATATCCTAAGAAGTAGATTAACAAAAATCTCCATTTTCTTACAAAATAGGGTGGAGTTCATTGGCCAAAGAGTAACATGACCTGGAGTTCAGCAGGGAATGCACTCTGTGTTATAGCCATCTGTAGTGACCCCAACTTGATTGCCATCATTTTGGGGCTTATAAGTTAGTTATTTGGTTTGGATCACAATTCTGTAAGGAAAGATTTGAGTTTTCTGCTGCTTGATGTGAATAAGGAGAACTTCTGGCAGCCCACCACCATCCAAACAGGGAGGTAACACCGAGTTGGAGGACTCAAAAGAGTGTGGAACACAATTACAAAAACACAGATACGAAACGTGCATTCTGACTGCGGGGTGACTTCCAGAGAGGTTGGTTATCAGGGTGTCCACAGGACTCTGTTGGTTGAGATCTAAGGAAAAAACCTGCCTGCTGTGACAATAAGGTGAGATGTTCTCAGCTAACAAGAGTACCAGGTGCCACTTATTACCACAAAACCTTTCTGAGACAGGAAGACAAGGGCAGGGCTGAAAGTCTCAGCTGAATTCCCAGAGAGAAGGCAGCTTAACTCTACTTGACTCCTGTTATGACTGATCATCTGGGGTCCTTCAACATCCCGGTCTTACTTCTTAGAGGCAAAGAACAGGCAAGAGAGGACAGAGG
Organism: Crypturellus undulatus; assembly: GCA_013389825.1. Taxonomy (NCBI): domain Eukaryota; kingdom Metazoa; phylum Chordata; class Aves; order Tinamiformes; family Tinamidae; genus Crypturellus; species Crypturellus undulatus. The sequence continues at coordinate 719,731 of VWPW01084855.1, read as the reverse complement.
AAAGACCCAGTAAGTCCGAGGTCCTTGCAGGCAAAAGGACAGCAGTGACCTAAGGAACTTTCATGACAGGTCCAGGACATGGCCCTGTTGTGGGAGACCGGGAGGCCTGGCTTTTCCTGTCCAGCTGCAGGGCGACCACTGCTGCCTCGCGACTTCTCTGAGCCTCATCTGCTGCGGTTGGGTATATGAAGTCACTCAAATTTCATTGCTTCTTCTGCCCTGCCATGAATAGAAGTTTACACTGCATGTATGATATAAGCTGTGGGATGCAATGTATAATACACATTTTCTTACTGTCCTGTTCACTGGAGCTTTGCCCTCTTCGACAAACTGGCCAAATATACATGGCAAAATGCACCTATGCACATGTAAACGGGTGGAAAGACAAAAAAGCCTGGCATTTTTCTCTGCTGTTGAGAGCAAAGCCAGTGAGCTTTCTCTCCAGCAAGACAGAAGAACATCTTGATTTCTTTCATCTGTATTGAAGACATTATGCATGTTACCAATAGGAAGGACTTTAAGAAAAGAAACAACCTGGTAACAACCTGATAAAATTCAACTAGGTGAGCTGAAGTTCACCTAGCAGCAAACCTGGTACAGTTCTTTTGCCAAGAAACATAGTGTCCAAGGCAGAGGTAGGGTATGTGCAAATATCCTTGATGTGCTGAGGCTCAGGCAGTACCCAGAATTTTCTGGAGGGTTTAGGGCCTGCATGGCAGTAGCTGGCATCCTTAAAATGCCATTTATTATATAAGAGGTAATATTCCTGGGGTGTCAAAATTACAACTACAGATGCCCAGAACTGAAAAGAAAATGGTGCTGGAATTAGCTAAATGGTTAATAATAAACATAAATCACTGTGAGCAGGAAAGGTAAACATAAGAATTTATTCATATGACTTAAGTTAACCTGTCTTCATTCCTTGCTAGACTTTTCAGGAGCAGTTAAAAAAGAAATCAGACTTAAGGTGAAAGTAAGCCATCCGTAAAGAAACTGTATGCTTTTGAAGCATACATTTTACATTAAACATTCTTTTTTTTTCTTTTTCAGTCTGCAAGATAAACACTATAAAATGTATACAACTAGTAGAGAAAAATTCTTTAGTTCAGATATGAAAGATGCTGAACTTCTACTGCATTAATATATATATAAACTACTCTGTTGTGAGAAAATTTTCATGCAGTTTTCGCAGGAACTTTGTGCACAGTTCATTCTTAACTGTAGGGAATCCTTCTCAGAACCAGTAAATAAGCAACTCAGGAATTAAATTAGCCCCCAGCCATCTTAAGCAAATAACCTACATGGGAAATTGTGTTATCTAACTGGCCAGTTGATGCTTTGCTTTTTCCAGCTTTAAGAAAGAAATTAAATGGTATGGCAGTGTATTACTCTCATTTCCAATCCTCTAGAGCAGATAAACATTATCATGAAACTGGCCAAGGATGAAATTTAAATAAGTAGTGATTGGATACGATGACAGGAAGAGTTTCCAACTTACAAAAACTGACAAATTAGTTTAATTAACTGCAAATTTTGGAGTACAAAGATATGGGGGAATTATTTATTTTGATGTGTAATGCATGCTCAATATTTCTGTAAACAGATTAGGGTAAAGAGACCCTGCCATATAATTATTCAAAAAAGAAGTAAGGAAAAAGCTGGAGTCTTCTACATATTTTTCCTTTTAACTCACTGTCACTTTACCATTCCAGTGTGGATTACAGATTCATCCCATTTCATCTGAGTTCGCTAACAACCTCAGCTCTTTCTCCAGTGCACTTTTAAACAGCCATATAGCATAATTGTGGCTGTCATTTAAGCACCCTAGATGCTCATAATGAATATGAGATTATGAGTCTCATATCATGATCATACTCTTACAACGTTAATTCTTTCTGAAAAGTCTGAATTGTGCAAACATTATCTGCCCTGTAAATACAGTACTGAGAGAGCTAAATAGGCAGCATGCAGCAGACCAAAATGGAGGGCCAATCTGCTTTTGCAGTTGCTTGGAAAGCAAAACCCGACGGCTTGAGGTTCTTCAGTTTCTTTCTACTATCCCCCAAAGGCAAACAAGACAAACTGACATAGCAGTGCAGTTGAATCACTCGCTTGGCTTCGGGTGCTTCCCATTTTTTCACATTCTTAAAGATTTTTTTTTTTCACAGAATCACAGAATGGTTGATGTTGTGATGTTGGAAGGGACCTCTAGAGATCATCTAGTCCAAAAAAAAAAAAAAAAAGATAATTTTTTATCTAGATATTTCTTGGTTTATGGTACAGAAATATGTTGATCTGGAATTTAAGATGTATGTAGGGAATGTCACTATGGGATAAATAAAATGAACTCAACAAGAAATTTCCCAGTGCTATCCCCAAATGTTTACTTTTGTATCCTTGAACGTGCTAAAATACCCTCAGAGGAAGTCCCTTTCTCTATTTCTGTGACCAAGTGTCTCATCTATGTGGCAGTGCAGTATCACTGACTTGGTTGCTTACTGCTCCTCTATCATGAGATTTTTGCTGGGACCCTCAAGAGTTGTTCCAGAGCATTTGGTAGCCTTGGAAGAAATTTCCTGATGGTCAAACTTAGGCTTGGCAGGTGGAAACAACAAAGTGAGTTTATTTTTCGGTCTGTAGCAGAAAATGTAAGTGAAGGTTGAATTCTGTACTTGTGCTAGTTGAGGTAAATGATGTAAAATTCAATGACACAGAAGGACAGGAGGAAGAAAAGGATTTTGTCTTCTAATTGTTGTGGGGCTGCACTAATCACAGATGCTGTAATAGACTGCACAGATTTTAATAATGATTCTTCTTTTATTCTAAATATGAAAAATCTAGGTTTTACTCGAGAAGAACAATAACATTAAATACCATAGCTCTGTGGTGACAGGGGGATATCTCTGAGATTATGGTGTAATAGAGCTCTGTGTTTAAAATGTATGCATGGCAGAAAATTCTGTGGAAGTAATAGTTGCCTTTGTTTCTCTCTTGACATTTCATGTTATTTCTGGTCTCCTGTACTCCAAAGTCCTTCCCGTCATGAATACTGCATTTCGTACTCCCTTTACATTTTTAGAGGTGGAGGCTCATTCACATTTTAAGGCTTAGTTTAAGAAGTCAGACTTCGGTAAGACTTTTTCTCTTCTTCTTCACAAGAGCCACCTGGCAGGGAAGCCCAGATGTTTAGTCTTGCTGGGGTCAGCCCCTGGGCTTGGCTTTCATCCTGACCTGTCTGGTCGGATTTGGCGAAGCAGTCTGAGCGCAGAGGTACAACTGGCTCTGCAGGAAGGAGCCCTCCTTGGGCTAACGGGCCACCTGCAGGGCCACCTGTCTGTCTCTTCTGCTCATTCAGCCACCCGCAGTAAGGTGCAATAAGGCAATAAAGGCACTTACAAAGTGCTGTGCTAACTACCACCCCCCTACCTTCGAGTTGGGCAGTTTCTGCAGTTCCGACTAACACCAGACATAGTCGAGATGATATAATGTAAATGTTTGTAAGAGATGAAGTGAAACTCTGAAAAACGGTCGATGCATTGAAAGCAGGAGCCTAGGTACACAAAGTGCCTTAAAAAGTAGCGATGTTCCATGATGATGATTATTTCTGTGATGGCAGAGGCTTGCTTTGATGGTATATTTTTATGGAAGTGCTGCCCCATCCATATGCAGTAGGATTTTTACCTGAATAGAGCAGAGCTTCTGTCTCCAGCTGGCTAATTAATGAGAAATTCAGCAGGAATGGGGAAGCTTATCATGTTTCAGCACGTGCACAGGGTAACACCACATGCTCTTTGTTTCTCCTCTTCATCCCAGAGATCCCACCCATCATGTGCCTATAGAGGACAAACAAATGGGACAGCTCTGAGCACAAGGAGCTTTGAGATATGCCCATAGATGTCTTCCCAATGAATACCGTTTTGGGGCTAACATCGAAATTTGGCCATTATTTAACAGTGTGTTTCTCCTCTCTTGAGTTAATCTCAGGAGAGTAGGCAGTTATTATTTCACACTGCAAGTGAATATTCCACGTATATTGGATTACGTAAAACAAGTATTTTTCCCCACCAAAACCCCTCAGAAAAATCTGTTTAATTAATGGCATGATTTTTTTTCTTCATAGATTCTTGGTGCACTGTCTTAGACCCAAAAGATGAGTAGGGGAGAATTGAAAAGAATAGGTCAGTTGTGTTGAAATGCAAGATCACATTATTTTACAAGTTACTCTTAGAATACTGTAATAGGTACTGTGTAGTAGTTTAAATGAGTAAAGAAAACAGAACATGATTAAGGAAAATGTTAATATTCATATTATTATGAATAAATATTCATAATAATAATAGTGGTCAGATAGTAAAAATGGTCAAATATTTTTGAAGATGTCAAAATTATCACAATAGCAAGAAAAGAAGATGCTAGATTTATACAAATGAGATAACTAGCTAGGAAGATGTGCCAGTAATTTACATTTGATACAAAGGATAATATCAAGAATGTAATTTCTGGGAAATAGATGCTTTGCCTCTCTTTCTTTAAAGGAGTTACTCAAATTCAGCATTTAATGGCAGACAGCACAGGTTCTTCTTGAAATATACAAATGGACTTATCAAAACGCTCTTTATTTAGCTGTCCACAGTTAGCTTGAATAAGGTTGCAGAGACATAAATGTAGGCTGAGATTCACTTGTATAGATTCTCTTTCTAAATATATGTTGAGGAAATCAGTTATGAAGGGACTGCAGGTTAAAAAGAAAAACAGAAGCTCTGAGTTGTTGTAGCACGCACAGACCTGGAGGGAGCTGCAAAATAAGCAAAGCATTGCTGGAGTCCTATGGGTCAAGAGCGTAAAAGTGTAAAAATCCTTTACTTTTAAAAACTACCAGGACGTACTTATCAGAGACATCTTAACAGAGAGTACTGGTTTTTACAATGCTTTCTTTCTCTCTCTCTCTCTTTCTTTCTTCCTCTCTTCCTTTCTCTTCCTTTCTTCCTTTCTTTTTCTTGAAATACGAAGTTTAGGTCTGACCTGAAAAGAAACAACGAACAGGATTGTTTGGATGCACATCACAAGCCATAGTCTGGAACTATATACATCACACGCACACGCAGAGGGCACCGTGTTTCAGTTGGGTAACTCTGGGTGAGCATGCCATCAACTAGGGTGGGATTCCAAGCTTCTGCTGAATCCATGTGAGTTTCAGTAAATTTTGGTTTTAGCAACCACTAAGTGTTGTGATGTAGTGATGTGTTGTAGTGATGGCTATTCTGGGATTTGGAAAGGGTGGAAGAGACTCAGTGTCAAATCTTGCCTTTTCTGCTTATTCCTGAGACTGTGGCTCTTTCACCCCTACAAAGCTGAGCGTGGGCTCTCATGAGTGAGAGCCTTAAAGTCAAGCTTGCTTCTCCTGTGGGCTGATGATAGATTTTGGACTTCTCGTGTGTCTCATGCTGTCTCAGCTTTAGGAGCAAGGAATAAAGAGGGACATACTCTGAGCAATGCACGGACTTTTATGAAAAGACATCTGCTCAGGAGTATTGAGCTACTGAAGTGCTCAGCTATGTCTTCCTCTCTAAGGGAATAACTTGGCAGCTGCACAGCAACATCCTCATTATTGCAAGATCAAATTCCTCTGAATTCATCACTTTCTACCTGATGCTTATAATCTATTCCTCCACACCTGAGCTGTTTGCGCTTAGATTCTTCTCTGCCTTTCTGATTGACAACTAGAAATTCAGGCTGCAGAACTCCAGCTCAGCCTGAGAAAGCTGCATTCAGTCGATTTATGGGCAGACTTGTGCCAAAATAGGATGTAAAGAGGGTTGGAAAGCCACTTTCAAAAGAATAGTTAGCATGTTCATATCCTATACACTGTAGGCCATTAGGTAACGTGCATTGTTTATTCTTCTAGAACATAATAACATGTCATAAAAATAATAGTGTCAATCTGGATATTATGAACTCAGCATTGGCTAAAGCAATTGGAAGAGATTAAAGCTGCTGATATACTGCATGTAACGAGAATAGTGTGTGTGTAATTCAGACCTTCTGAGGAAAAAAAAATGGGTTAGTACCAAAGATCACTGCTATGATTTGACTGCAGCTCTGTGTGAATGATGTTTTCTGATCTAACAGGACATAAAGATTTTTATGTGGGTTTCAATGCAAGTCACAGATAAAAGTATTCTTAGGCAAATTCAGTAAAATGCACCATTTAACGCTAGTAGAACCCTTGCACTCCTAAAGCATATTTTGTTTACCCAGGTTCATGAGTGTGTAGGAAATATTATTGAACAAGTGGTTTAGAGTTTCATATTTTTTAAAGTTGATCTCAGAAAGATATTCACAGAATGTTGAACAGTAAACATTTGCAACTCCAGCAGGAACATGAGAAGACTGTATTGCTGGGACCTAAATTGAGTTACATGGTCTGGAAAAGTTGAAAGTAAAGGAAGTTTAGCATTAGAATAATCTCTATGTTTCACTTTCTGTGCACAATTTTCTTCCTACAGGGGGATGTGAAGACATGCAATAAGCCTGCAGTCTGCCTGGCTGATGTAGCAGGTTCCAGTTTATGTCAGCTTTGATGGGTGCACTTAAAACATTTTGATAACATGACATTCCCCAATGTCCAAATACAGCTGAAGCAGAGTGCACCAGCTGTTGCTTTGACTGGTGATCAAGAATCTCCCAGATAAAGGCAATCTCATGTAAATCTGCCATGAAAATGAAAATCCTCTCATGTGAAGCTACATTTTTCCAATTACACTGTTACAGAAAGTTCAGAAAGCAAACTTGAATATAAGAAGTTGTGAAACAGAAAAACAGTGTCTTCCTTAGAATATTAAAAAGGGGTTTTCTTCCTATTTCATTGTTCTGCCAGATAAATAGTGACGAATTTCAGGGATGACTTATTTTTTTTTTTTTTATCCTTATATTGCTAGAAAAATATCCAGGTAAGTACGGGAAAATTAAGCTTTTTTGCTCACCTTTCCACAAATTGCTGCTTCTCCCCTAGATCCTCAGTTGCATAACGTTTATGTGGGCAGATGTTCCCAGAACCCCCCTCTCTGCATGGGACCTCTTTACAACCCCAGCAGGCAGCCAGATTTTGCAGTGCAACCCGAACACCGAGACTCAAACTGCAAGCAATCTGTTACACTCTAGCAAAGGAAATAAAAGTTCTGCAACTGTCAAGGAGAGATGTATTAGTCTGGCCATGCCTAAAATGCTTAGGGAGGTTTTCTGAAAATAAACATGCCAATCTTGCTCTGAGCCTGGTTGTATGGGGAGATCTGAAAATGTATGGCATTTGATTCCAAATTTAATGCAGCCAACAGGTAGAACCAATTCAAGAAGACTATTATTTTTTCCTAAGGGGCTGGGGAGTTCATTAGAAATAATTGCACATATACTCTGCTGGAGTTAACGAATGCTCAGCAAGCTATTATAGCGTATAACAGCAGACTGTAGTTCCCCCATACTGCAGTAATATAGAGTTACTGAACAGCTCTAAGATTAACCAGATTGGATGATCTTGAATGGAAAAGTTAATTTCCTTCCTTCCTTCCTTCCTTCCTTCCTTCCTTCCTTCCTTCCTTCCTTCCTTCCTTCCTTCCTTCTTCCCTTTCTTTTTTTCTCCAAGATATTCCCAGGCAAATGGTCATTTATGAAACTGGAGTGTTTGGCTTTGCATGCATTTATTATTTTTTTCAGGTGAGCCAATGAAGTGAGGTCTGAACTGGCACTTTCTCCCGATTCCTCTGAACAATATATCTCCTTCCTTTCTGTCAAGAAATTGCATTTTAGACTTGTAATCTATCTTGCCACGGAAGGATGTTAGACTCTCATTTTGATCTCTGGCTTGTTTTAAATCTCTGATTTTGCTCACTTCTGTGTGCCTGATGGAGACCCAGAACCAAGGACCTTTCAGGACGACGTGAGAGCGCAATGCGAGAGGTGATGACCATCAGTGCGGGGTCTCACTGCCGCGTGGGGATGCCACGTGGTCCCCTCAGCCCACGCCTGGCCGGTGTCCCATGGGCAGTGGGAACACTTACACCTAGCACAGCTCGGGGGAGAGAACACCGTAGGGGGATCTTGTTTCTCAGACACAATGTCAATACTCCATTTTAGTGAACTTATTGTTGCTGTTTTTTCTGTCGTTTTTTTTCCTCCTCTCTACCCTTACAGTGGCTTATGGTACTTTTTTTTTTTTTTTCTGGGAAAGTCCTGCACGTGAGGTTATGTGTTTCAGAACAGTGGCAATTCTTTTTCTCAATCTAAACTCTTTTTTTCCCTCTCTCTCTTTTTTTCCCTCTCTCTATGATGGATTCTTGCTAGATCAAATATGAGGATCCTATTTTTGCTTGTTTTTGCACTCTTGTTGTTACTTTTATCCATCCAAATGATTAGGTTAATTCTCATTCACTTTCTTGATGAGAAAATCACTTTGAGTAAGGTTCTCTGATTACCTTTTGCATGCCTAATGCCTGTTTGTTTTCAGTGATTTGTAAACTTCAAAAAACTTTATTTAAGAATGTTTTTTTTCTCATATAACCAATACTTTTAGTAAGATTCCATCTTTGATTAATAAGAATAATACAGGAAAATGAAATTGCAGATGCTTTCCCTCTAACCACTTACATCTTTATTTTGCAGTACAAGCTCCAAAAAGAAAGGATGGAAAACACTGTTAGTCCCCACTTAGCTCAAAGATAGGAAATTTTCTTTTCAGGAAAACATTTCCTCAGGAAATCTTAACCTCAGAAATTTTTACCTTTTTTCACCTGCTCCCTCTGTCCTCTGAGGAAAACATTTCTTTTGCCGGAAAGGCTTCTCTTTAAAGCTTTAGAATGGATATTTGCAACTGCATCACATTTCCTGGCATTCCCGTGTGCACACTAATGTAAATAATGCAGTAAAAGTCAGTAAATAATAAGAACAGATTTTTTTTTTTTTTAAATCTTGTTCTAAAGGTATACTGATGTTTTAAAAAAAATCCAGTAGGTCCTTTTTTACATCATTGAAATTCTCCTGGACATGTGGCCATTTCAACTCATTTCTTTAGGGATTATAATTGCATTTTATGGCACGCTGTGTAGTAATTTTATATTCAAAACTGAATTAGCAGCATGATAGGTGGCCCCATCCTTACTGTGCAGTATTCATTAAGCTAGAGCTTTTATTTAGTAGGTAAAGCTCAAGAATAACCGTGGTAACTAGACAAATACAGTACTCCCTTTACCATTATCATTAAGCGTTTCTTGTTTCCTGCTGAGTGGCCATAAATTATATCATTCACAGGCCAAAATACCCTGCCAGCCCTCATCCTGAAAGTCCTTGAAGTGTTTTTTTTTTTTTGTCAAACTGCCTGTGGATCCTTAATGCTCTCCTCTCCGGGGTCCTTGGGGCTACTTTTAATTCCCCAACTCAAAGGCACTGAACCCTGAAACTGCAGCTGCAGTCTTTATTACAGACACCCATAAAAAATCCGAAACCCAGAAGTAGCCAGAGGAGTTCATGTCCACTCCGTTGTGAAGGCTGAGCTTGTTCTCATCTGTAGGCATATTCAACAACGTTCTTCTGGGAGACACGGGCTTGCGAGCTGGTTTTCACATCGGAGTTGCCGCGTTATGGGAGTTTGTGTCAACATGTAATTGGACACTGCCAATAGCACTTAGGGTCTCCTCCAGGCAGATGATGCTCCAAATCACTGCTTGTAATCCGACACATCTCAAAGGACGATGTAAGTGTTTGTTTGGAGACAGCTGGCTAGGTTAGCTTGACCCACTGAACTTATTTATCTCTAAAAGGTGCTTGAGGATTACCGACAGCTGTGAGCTGGTGTTATCTTTCAGACATCACAGGCCGTGCGTGTCTCCGGATGAAGCTTTGAATGCGGCTGTCCGGAGCACACTGGCAGGTTGCAGGAGTTTCGAACTACCAAGTGTCAAAAATAGCCACCAACAAAATAAATATATATATTTTTTACTTCTGTGCGGATCCACTGTACCACTGGCTCTAATCTTCCCCAGCAAAGACTTTTCAAAAACATTTGACTCCATCTTATTACCATTTCCTAACACAGCAAGTCCCTTGTTCATTTCTAGGCATAGTTAGACAATACACGTGTTAGATGAGATGACAGGTATGTTTCCCATTTAAAAGCGATAGGTGGAAACATCGTGCTATCAGCCGTCACTGATAGAGTACCAGGCAGTTTATCCTGGATAGCTGCAAACAGGCAGGCCAATTTAGTCCTCTTTAGGAGTGCTGTGCTACTTACCGGCATATCATGTTGTCACTTTACACGACAGCCCTATCCATGTTCCTTGTTGTTGTACTCACAATTAAGTTGTGGAAATATTCTGCTAAAAACTTGCCGGATATTCTAAGCTTGACTTTTTACTCTTTATGTACAGACTTCTCCAATTGTTTAGTTTGCTTTGAAGTCATTGTCAAAAAAAAAAAAATTAAAAAATCCATATATCTGTAAATAGCTAAGAAACAATTTATGGTCTCAAGTATCAGCTTGCAGCTCCCATAAGGTCACTTCAGTAAGACCGCTATAATATTTAAATGATTTAAATTAGACCCTGTGATAGCTCAAATGAGATGAAGACCGACACAGTCACCGGCAGTCTTGCTTTTCTTTGCAGACTTGCTTTGTGCTGAGCAGTGCACCAGTCAGTGCCGACCAACACATTGGCTGATGAGGACTCTAGTTTCGTTGAGAAAGTCATCGCGCTTCACCACCACTCCCACAAAGAATGGGGAGAATGAAAGCAATCATCGGAAACATAACAACAGCGGAAAGCTGAATGTGACGCATCAGCTGATGTGAACCAAAATCTAGAAGACAGAAACGCGGAGCTAGGGAAGGAGCAGTAAACCAGGCACAACCAGAGAAAGCACAAACGAGCTGCAGTGGTGAGGGGTCTGCGCAAGCTGTGTCCCGGCTGGCCGGCTCCTTGAAGTTGTCCTCAAAGCAAAACCTCCAGTTTCTCCCTTGCTTTTGCACTCAGGAAAACAAGATGTTTTGTTATTTGGGGGCACCTGTGACCAGACTCTCTCATCATTTCCATTTTCCACTTAAGACTAGTCATGGAATCCCAAAGCAACTATGAAGGTGAGAGAGGTTACCATCACTAAAAAGGGCACACTGAAAGCACACAGTATTGGGTACAAGCAAGAAAAAATGTATTTCCTCATTAATCTGGTTTTCTATAGGGACATGTCTTGCACAAGATCATGCACTATGTTGTCATACAGCAGTAGGATCCATGAAGTTATCTGCTGTGCCAAAGAAGATGTTTTTTTTCCCTGCTTTGTTTGGACAAGTTCTGATTTTTTACTCCAACTTATCCAGTGCACAGCAGACTTTTCTCTTGGGTCGTTATATCCCTTACCTTTTAGGAAATGGGAAACGTCCTACTTTATTGTCTTTACTGCTCTTTGAACTGTTACAAGTTAAGTCTCCAAATAGTTCCAACAGGAGTAATATGTATGAATATCCTAGGCCTTATTAAACACTTTCTGCAGAGTGGTAAAACATCTGTTTAAACTGAGAGGAAAAGTGTCAAAAGGAGGCAATTAAACTGCAGCCTGATGCTTGCAGCACTTTTGGATGTAAAAGGTGCCTAAATTCCTGAGGTCAGAGGCCTCTGTCCTAAGTTTTACACATGCTGAGTTCACAGGGATTGGAGTTTCAGTTTTCATTAAGTGATATATTTAGCATGAATGGCTACATGAACGAAAGATGGAGGAATGCTGACCACTCAGTGCGCTCACGCGCCCCAAGCCGCATATGCCGATACCTCAGGGCAGTATACAACACACAGTGAATTTGAGAGTCATCACAGAAGCAAGTTTTCTTCTGAAATTACATCAACCAATCATGATGTCAACCTCTTATTCCTGTTCATGAGGGTTACGGAAAGAGACAGTGAGATGGCAAGAAAGGGAAGTGGCTTCCACTTCTTAGAGGTCACAGAAGGTTTTGCTTTGCTCGTTGAGTTTGTCATAGTTCTTATTTTATACAAATTATACAAATTATAGCATCCCTTCTTTGTCAGGTAGTACTGGAATGACCCCGGAATTGAGTGTATATTAATTTTCTCTCATCTTTGGAGGCAGTTCCAGTTATATAAATTGCTTCTTTTTCTTCCTCTTTCAAAATGTGGTATTTTCTCCAGCTTTTATCAGTATGGGACACCATTTCTGATTTGGTGTAATGCTTTAAATTACCAGATCTATTTTGCATTGATTGGCCACTAAATAAACCTAGACAAAAGCCATCCATACTAGAGTTGGACAATTCAGGATCATTAATCAAAGTGTGTTTTTGTTACCATTTTACTGCCTAACCCAACTATTAACTTGTCACAGCTGGGTTGCTTTTATGTTTTCACACACAGTGTGATGGATTAAACTAGTTAGCTGGCTAGATAGATTATATGCGTTAACACTTAACAGCTTTGCTCAAGTACTGAGCAAAGCACAAGATTTTCCTTATATAAAACTTAAAAGGATCTGATTTGTTGTATTTTAGTTCATGTTGATTCCTTTCTCTGCCTGTGGCTACATAATGGCAGTAAAGCCACTTTTGAACTGAAACATCCAATTGTATTTCTTGGGAGGTTCTTTCTGAAGTTTAATGGACAGCATCACTGAGCTTCTGCTCTTTTCCACCAGCCATGCTCCTATTTTTAACAAAACTACTTACAAATTACTGAAGCAATCTAATTCAATTTTGAGAGAGTATGCTGCTTTTTATTCGCTTTAGGAAGCTGGCAGGCTTTTCGCCACTCAGGTGGTTAAGTGTGCTACCTCAGTTTGCACTGTTCAATTGACCATTATCTTGCAAACTTGCAATTTCAGGATTTTTACTTTGGTTAAAGTCAAAACATCTAAACTTCGTACTTATTGGGCCTTTATAGACCACAGCTATGGAAGACACTGGCCAAATACTAGTCACACAGGTCCCTTAGGCACCCGTACTCTATCCCAGCTGTGTCACTTTTCACATAAATATTTGGTTTGTGCTGATATTTATTTACTGATGCTTTCTCTCAGTAGTTCCTGAACTTGTCTGGTTTCTCTGTAGGAGAACAACAGGCCATTTCCACCATTTCAGGCCAGTCTGAGATAATGGACATGGAACAACAGGGTTAAGTCTCGCTGGTTGTAGATGCTGGTAGAAACCACGGTTTCCAGCACTGTACAGTATTTTTGGAAACAAACTTCGATTAGCTTAGAGGACCTAATGTGGCACTTAGATGTAACAGTTAGTCCAAAAGGACAGATAAATAGACAGGGTCAGCAGAGTCAGAAAGCTCTTAACCCAAATACTAAAGCATAACTCTCCTTCACGATAAAAGAATAATACTTTTAAGAATGGCAGCTGAGGGTGTTAGGGAAATTAGCTCTGCATATTTGTTTCTGGGATATGACTCCAGCACAGCTGGCATTTTTTTTTTGCAGTCCTCTGTAGATTTTAAGGACAGCTCTGCCTGCACTATCAGCCATACGCTATTCTCCATCTGCACAAAATGCAGGTATGGGTGCTAAAAAATAAGGTAAAATTTAAAAACATGTATTTATGTGTTTATTATACAGACAAATCATATGATTTTGTTGCTCCCTGATATTAACAATCTGATCAGAACACTGTTAGTGGCAGGAGTTACAGCTTTAGTAGACTAAGAACTTTTGGAATAATGGCAGAAATTCCCAGAGTTTCCCAGGCTGAAGAGTATTTATTTAATTTTCCTGGTCCTCAGCGAGGACTAGGAAGGGCTCCTGGATCAATTTTGTAATATTTGAAACCTATGTGATTGCCCCTCAGATAAGGTAAAGGACAACAGGTTAATTTAAAAAGTGCAAAAATAAAGCACGATAGTGAAACCCATATGGATAGGGCAATAACTGACCATTAAAGCACGTCCCCCACTTAGTCATGATGAAGGAGGTTAGAGACATGATGGAAATGACGTGTTTTAGACACGGGCAAGCACATGCAATTACTGGGATGGTAACATGGGTATGAGAAAGAGGTACTTGAAAACCTGGGAAGGAGGCTGTCAGGGGGGCCACACTCTCAGGTTAAAACGGATCCTAGAGGTTGACTGTGCATCTTTTGAACCTATTATGGTGAGGATAGTTTGTTGTATTTGAAAACAGCAATTACTGATTGATGCAATGAGGAGAGGGGAAAAATTGAAATCAGTGGGCAGGAGCAGAGTTACAATGACACATATGAAAGGTCACATTTAATTTTCTGTAAGAGTGTCAGCATGGCATTTTTCAAGATAATTCACAAAAGCAGACATGTGACATATGAAGGACATAGAGGGATGCTTTGTCTGTGATGAGATAGACAGGAAAAATAGTGTCTTGGGTGTCCTGTGTCATAAAACAGTGCAATACAGATATGAACACATGAGAGAAAACAAAGATCCAAGGTGGTGTGGAAGTTGCAGGATGTGAATGTAAGGTTGCTCCTGCTGATTGTGAGAACATTTTCTGATCTATATTAACATGACTGCAATCTCAGCATTGCTTCTGTGCTTCTTGCCATGTTGTGGAGGGCCATATCATTCAGAACTGTAGTGTGGTAAAGGAAAACACAGTTTTGATAAAGACCTTGCTTTTTGCAACATTATTACGGACCTGTAGCAGGAATTCTGAGTCAGGAGAAAAATTGCTAAGGATTTTGACTACCGATGAACTTTGTGTTTTGCTTTTTTTTTTTTGTTTGTTTACTATCCTTTTTTAAAAAGCATAGTTTTAAAAATGAATGAAATATGAGAGTATTTTTTTTCCAGTCATGCTCTCCACACATCGGTGAAAACTACATGGAAGGAAAAGATTAAATTCTAGACTCTTATCTGGGCTATTCAGCCTTTCCAGGGATGTGATGTGATGTGACAGCCCCCCTTCATTTTTAGAAAAGTTATTTGGTCTTGTCACTTAGAAGGAAGCAGGGATCTTTCCTCGGTTATCCCCTCACCAGAGTGGGCAATAGAAAATAGATGAGGAAATTCTCTATGTGCTCTTTCTTTAATATTGATCTTTGTAGCACAGCAAGTGTTGAAAGCACAAGGGTGGATTTGAGCACTGGCCCTGCTCTAGACTGTGTCTCTGCCCTTGTTGTTGCATGAAAGTCTGGCACCTCATGTGTGTGGGTTTCACAATATTCCCCTGTAAAATACTCCCACCACAGTTACAGACAGATGTGTGGATGGAAATGAGCATCTCGTAACGATGCCTGGAGCAAGTGATGCTGACACAAAGCGTGGAGCAAACTCCCTGTGAAAAGAGGCAGCGATCTGAGCTTACTATTTTCCGAGTCGCTTTTCAATAGAGTCTGCAACTCTATTGCTCTGACAAATTGCCTTGTGCTTTTGTGATGTGGATTAATGTCCACTAGGCACTAGGGTGAGATCGCTGAACCTGTTTGTTTTCCCTTGTTCCCCAAGCCAAAATTTCTAGCGTACTGTGGCTGAAATGAAAGACCTGGGTGACTTCGTGTTTTAACACACCACACTGCCAATATCCCAGATATTATTGCTTTCTCCTGAAGTCTGTAATGCCATCACCACGACTGCCACTTCCTCTGGCAACACAGAGGGAGAACAAAAGCAAGAAAGAAGCAAAGCTTTAAACATTTAAGCATCTGTTCTCTAGAGAAAAGAGAAGAAAAAAAAAGAGGTGTCCATTTGAGATGGACTAGTATTTAACAAATGCTAACATTTCATCAAATCAATCATCTTTTTCAGGGGCACAAAGAGGGCATTTCATAACCCTTCCCACATGAATGGTCAGAGTTCTTCATTGGCTTCTGCTGTTTGTAAATAGGCTTATAAGAAATTGTTTTTTCCTGAGATGTGACAGGGCTGAGTTTGCTCCTCTCACATATTATTCATTACCTCTTAAGTTTCCTCAGCACAGCCAGTCATTTTCATTGCAGAAAATAACAAGCGGAGCAGCACATCCAGTTATGTTACACTGACAGAATGTCAGGAAAATGAAAACAAATGGTTTGAGTGGTCCTTTAGGGGATAGAGAGTTCAGTTACTAAGCTACCCACCAGGAACAGTGTGATTTAGTCATCTAAGATGATTTTATTTCTTTTTCTTTTATAGGTTTTACCACATAGATATGTGTTTATCACTGGGGAGAGATATCAGAGAAATTTGGGACTGCTTTTGGCACGGTCAGAGTTTGTGGACTGCTGTGCTGCAAGTGTCTGGGTAAAGTGAGAAGCAGTGCTACAACCTGTGTCTCTATTTGCTCAGGTTTGAGAGCACATGTGTTTTTGAGACTGCCATGGGAAAAGGCAGATGACCTAACTTCGTGATACTGGGGACTATACTGTAATAAATACAGGATGTCTCTTGAATGTTCCTTCCCTCTCTGAATTTGTATATTTGAATCCTTTCTTTCAGACATTAAGTCACTTGAAATATAAATTAAAATAGATCTGGATGAGTTATGAAGGAAGAGAAGGGAAAATCCAAGTGATTTTAGCACTACATCTAATGGAAGGAAAGTTCTGCTAGTCCAAACATAGAACATGGAGACTTGTACTTGTTTTCTCTTAACTAGCCTAAAAGAATCAGCTTCACTTTAACTCTGTTCTCATAAACCAGGAGGGTAGTATCTCTATTTGCTATTTTTTCACTCATAGATGTATGGTATTGCTTAGAGCATATAGTGGTTTACTGTTGCTTATCCTGAACACGTAGACCAAAGTGTTCATGTAGACGCTTAAACCCTCTTTAACAACCATAGCGCATAGTATATTACGAAAGACAAGGAATTACAGAATAATTAGCATTTCCCCATTGTATGCTTTTAGCATGTGCTAAGAGTAAAGAAGTTTTGTCATCCTCGAAGTGGGTGCAGTGAGCAATCTGTGAATTGCAACTTTACAGTTCCAGCTCCTGTGTATTAAATTCCCCACATAGGTAAACTCATGGGTCCAGTTTAATATCAGCTGAATCACAAAGATTTGCAGCGCTTACAGTGCCAGAAAGATTTATGAGGAGTTATAGATACTTCACATCTTTATACAGTAGCCTGTATGTGATGTATGCAGATAGATGTCTAAGTTTAAATTAATACATTTGAGAATTTTAGCTATAGCATTTGATAGCTGAATGGAAGTTTTCCATTTTCTTATCCAGTACAAGGGCTTCAGTGTGTTCCTTTCACCTTTCTAAATTCATGAAGGAAAAATATGGCTTGTCCATCTGTCATAATGTCAGTTCTTAAGACCAGTAAGATTTAGACCGCTGGTGAAACATGAAATGTTCCTAATTAAAGGCAGTGTGTGTAATTTTTTCTCCATTTTATTAAAAAAAAGCTTTGTTTATGGTCACAGTTTGCAAGGAGTTTCAGAAAAACTCTTAAAGTATGTGATGAAATAGATTGATTCCAGTATGAGAAATAAAAATTCTTCACTCTTATGTTCTCATGATGGAGACTTGACTAGGTTGGGTTTTGTAAGTGGATGAAAGAAAGTACATATTTTTTCCACCTGTGATTAATTGAACAGTAGTCTTACACTCCAATGACATAGTATGCCTTAGTTTTTTATGGCATTTTGAGCTATGTTTGTGGCATTTAAAACTATAGATTAATTTATAATAGATGCTCTTGCACCAGAAAATATACAGAAAGCTTAAAAAATTACATACAAATTGAAAATATATATAGAAATTTCAGCCATATTTTCTACCTCCTTCTAAGAAAATTACAAGTATTTGAAAGCACAGTCTTGAAATGGAAGTGCCACTTCAGTTATATTGTGCTGTAACTCACATGGCACTTCAGTAATATTATGGATTTTTATGAGGCAATTCTTCTTAAAAGTTATTTTATCTTTCCTGTTCTCGATCAGCCTTATAGAAGCTGAAGTGCTGGTTTAACTATCCTTTCCATGACCCTCTTTCCCAATTGCTTGCATCCAAAGCAAAAAGGAAAATGTCATATATATATTGCAGCAGCTATCTGTATGTGACATGTTTAGTCACACAGACTCTTAGAGTGCTGACTTTTGGAGGTATTCATTAGCCCCTGAACTATACCATATTTTAGAGCAGTTTAAGTGGTTAAAGGTTACAGAGCAGAACAGCTTATGCAGATATTTTCTCTATGTTGGTATAGATGTTTTTTTTTCAGTATGTTGACCTTCAGTAATAGTGGAAAGCATCATTAGGCCTGCTTAAAATATGAACAATTTCTATTAAGCCCATTACATTATTTCTTCCATCACAAAGTGTTAGCAAGGATAGGTGAACTATTTAGAACAACATGGAGACTACAGGGAAATGGCTATTTATTTTTTAATAAATGACATCTTGTCATCTACGATATGATGGAAAACCAAGAATCTTAAGTTGTTGCTAGTGGTTGGGGCCTCTTTGTATGTTTGTACAAACAGCCTGTTTACTTGCAATGTTTGTGCAGGAAGAGGGATTCAGGTAGGGGGAGATCCAAAATTCCATGAAGAAGAAAACTTTCCTGCCTACAAAGGTCTTTCAAAAGCATTTCAGAGTAAGGGATGCTTCAAAAGCAACTGGAAAACAGGATGCCACTCTACTGGGCAGCATCTCTTCCTTTGGCTGTGGGGAGATGAGTTTCCTGGGAGGATTTTCACTTGACTTGGTTCTTCCTGATCGCGTAGTGAGGATTCAGGTATATCTCTGGCTCTGTGAAGTCCATCTTCCTGGGCATACTGAGATTGTTCAAGACTTATCTAAATCAAGACCTAGGTCTTTTTGTTAAACAAACGCTGTAACTGAAGGAGAAATTATAGCTGCTGACGCAGGAATCACTGACTGACATTTATGGCTTCTGCAGTTCATCATGACTCCTTGGAGGCTCTGAATCTGTCCTCTGTCAAGGGACACACCGCTCTCTCCATGTAACTCACAGCTCTAATTTGATGCAACTCAATGATAATCTCTTGTTTGCTCATGTGAATAAATAATGTCTGTGCTGGTTGCTTGCCATGGCATGCGCAGGTGCTGCGGTTGTATGTGCGCAATCTCTTCTCAGAGGAGGAAAATGTCTAAAATGAAATCAATACCTTAAGGGAGAAGCTCCGCAAATTCCTCAAGGGCTTCTGGTTTAAAAGAAAATCCTTTCCACTTTTTTTTTCTCTGTCTTCACCAGACGAAATTTGGAAGTCACTTCCTCCCAGAGTGCTCTGCTGTTAAAACACATAAGCCTGATAAAATTCAAGAAATTGAATTGAGAAACCCCCTGGAAATCCCAAACCTCCTGCCACAGGGTCTGCATCTCTGAACTTACTGATCCCCAAGCTCTTAGTCTATATTGCTCCTAGGTGCTGCCAGTAAAAGATGATTTGTGTTTAATTTTTTACTTAATGGGGCTGAAATGGAAGCTGAGACCAAGATAATATTTCTGTATCTTCCAACATATGCCTTTGTGGCATGGTACTAAGCCATGACCTTGTTGGCTAGAGCCACTGCTCCGACCCTGTAAAGGACGCTATGTTTATTACACGTCTAGTGCTTTTGCACACTGTGCTTTAGAGTTCCTGAGTTCTTTTTCATACAGCTTTTAAATGTCATTTTAACAGAGAAAAAATGTGTAGCTGAGATTTCTGTTCATATCTGCTTAGTCTCAGGCATGGCAATATGACAGCTTAATGTTATGTTTATATGCATTGTCTTTGTATTTCCTGCTCATACAATCTGAGCATTTATATATGATTTATTTAATGCATATAATATAATGCAAGTTTTGTCTTTACCAATAGGTTCCACCTACTACCATTGTGTTTAAGTATTACAAATTTTATTACTGAAAAATCTCCATATGTCTCAATAAATAGTGGAAGCAACTGCCAAAACAAACCACATGCATGTCCTGAGAACTACTAAATGTAAGAGGTTTTCTGTAGAAACCAGGTTTTCTTGGTAAAAGAAATCAGTCAAACATTTTTTTTCTGGGGGTAGCACTAGGGATGGATTTAGAACATATTTTTTCCATATTTTTAAACTTTATTATTGTTAACTCAATAACTATTGTTCTTAATCATTTTTATTCAGATGTAAAACACTAAGGCATCAGTAATGTTTTGTCCTTAAGAGAGATGTCTACTTTTTCTGTGCAAATATAATCTCTCATAGAATAATACTCACTTGAATTTTTTCAGGTCAAGTATTTGCTGGAAATAACTGCTCTTTGTCTGTTTGAATCCTTTTTTATTTTACTTTTTGGCATGAGCGTTTCAGCAGTTGTTTGTGAAACTTTGTGAAAAACGCCTGGTGACATTAATGAAGTTACGATCTCTTTCAGTGCAGACCTATATTCTTAAGCTCCTCTCTTTAAACTCCTCTCATTAAATGCATTTGACTTTTGGAGAACATGATTCTGGCACTGTGATGAAATACAGTAAGTGTTCCGTTCAGACCATTTCATCACCTGGATTCTGTGTATCTTCTGAACAAAAGGGAAGGGAAAAAAAGCATATTTCCTGTTTCTGAAAGGACTAGAGAATTACAAAAGCTGTATGAGATAGGCTTTTGGATTCCTCATTGAAACTTAAGCCAATACCCATGGATTTTTTTTTGTTTATATATTTGTTCTATTGTTTTTTGATACTGCTCTCACAGCATCCTCCTGGACAAGCTCTGGAAGTGTGGGATAGATGAGTGGATGCTGAGGTGGATTGTGAACTCGTTGGATGGCAGAGACCAGAGGGTGGTGATCAGCGGTGCAGAGTCTAGTTGGGGGCCTGTAGTTAGCGGTGTCCCCCAGGGGTCAGTCCTCGGTCCAGTCCTGTTCAATTTATTCATCAGTGACCTGGATGAAGGCACAGAGTGCTCCCTCAGCAAGTTTGCTGATGATACGAAACTGGGAGGAGTAGTGGATACTCCAGAGGGCTGTGCTGCCATCCAGAGGGACCTGGACAGACTGGACAACTGATCCAGTTGAGAAACCTCATGAAATTCAACAAGGCCAAGTGCACGGTCCTGCACCTGGGGAGAAATAACCCCAGACACCAGTACAGGCTGCGGACCGACCTGCTGGAGAGCAGCTCTGCAGAGAAGGACCTGGGCGTCATGGTGGACGACAGGTTGACCATGAGGCAGCAGTGTGCCCTCGTGGCCAAGAAGGCCAATGGGATCCTGGGGTGCATTAAGAGGAGCGTCTCCAGCAGGTCGAGGGAGGTGATCCTGCCCCTCTACTCAGCCCTGGTGAGGCCATATCTGGAGCACTGTGTCCAGTTCTGGGCCCCCCAGTACAAGAGCTACTGGAACTGGATATGGAGCTACTGGAGGGTCCAGCACAGGACTACAAGGATGATCAGGGGCCTGGAACATCTGCCCTGTGAGGAAAGGCTGAGAGAGCTGGGGCTGTTCAGCCTGGAGAGAAGAAGGCTGAGAGGGTTGGAGAAGGTTGAATAGCACATATAAACACCTCAAGGGAGACAGTGAGGAGGATGGTGCTGGCCTCTTTTCACTGGTGGCCACTGACAGAACTAGAGGTAACAACTACAGACTGAAGCACCAAAAGTTCCATAGGAACTTAAGGAAAAATTCCTGGAAAGTGAGGGTGACAGGGCACTGGAACAGGCTGCCTGGAAAAGTTGTGGAGTCTCCTTCTCTGGAGATCTTCAAAACCCACTTGCATGTAATTCACTGCCACGTGCTCTAGGTAAGCCTGAGTGTGCAAGGGGGTTGGACTAGATGATCTCTAAAGGTCTCTTCCAACCTTAAAGATTCTATGATTGATTTTTTTTCTTTGTTTAAATTTTTTTCCTTAGGGATCAGAGATTGAAATGGAGTTTGTCATGTAATTTCTACAAGTGTCTATTGGAAAGGCAGCCAATCTGGTCATTTTAGATAACATGGATCATCACTAATCATGGGTGAATCTCTGGCAGATCTCAGCGATGACAGAGCTGCTGTCTCATGATCCCTCGAGTTTCCACCTACCTCCTGGGGCTTGAACCCTGTCATGAATCCTGTTTGCTGCTCTTCCAAAGTCTACAGAAAGGCTGTCAGTCAACAAGAGATTAAGGAAGTGATGAAGAATGAGATCATAACTTGCCTCTAGTCAAAAGTGCTAAATATGTCCTCAAGTCTCTGAAATGTAGGAAAAGCCTCTGTAAATTAATCCGTGAACAGTCTGTGGTGCTGTAGATTCTTTTCTCTAATTTAGAAAGCAAGTGTAAAGTCAGCAATGAGTATTTATTGGCTGGTAACCTAGATAGTTAAGAGACTAATGTCAGCAGTCAGAGTGTTATTGCCTAGATATGGCTTTTTCAGAGGGGAGTGATGAGATCATCTTCTTTTCTGTATTTATTATTATTAATGACTCCTGCAGTCATCTTGCTGAACAATGCAAATTGTAACATCACTAGACCATTCTCCAGCCTATTTTGTTTCCATGCCTGAAACACACAATGCCTTGAAGACTAGTAGGAAACATAGATGTGTGAATAAAGCAGCTTTCTCTTTCTGTTTAGTGAGCAATTTCACAACAAAATTGTTAACCCCTTCTTGCCCTTCCTTACATAAAGATACAACTACTTCTTTCCTATTGTTGCCTGGATATACCACAGAAGTAGTGGGGCGGGCAAGCAAGCCAGGTGCCGTATCCTGATATTTCTGACTGGAAACCTGCAGTAATATTTGCTCTGTTTTCTGTGGGATGGGATAGACTTGAGGGAGGTGTTGATCGCAGGTGTGATATGATCCTCCTGACTCGAGAAGTCTCATGAGTTAATTTCATTTCTAGTTTGCCTATTATTAAAATGCAAGTACACTGCAGACAGACTTTTCCTTATCAAGCATTTGTGGTAAAAAAGGGATTAATGTAAAAACTAAAAAAACTCTATGTTTGACTAATTTTCAATATTAAAATTTTCACTTTATCCTGAACTTTGTAGGAGTTTCTACAGGTTTGCAAACTGCCAGAATTGAATTACATGTTCACATACGTCCTTTCATTGTAATTGCTTTTCATTGCGATAGTACTCGGTGGCTCTTACTAGTCTGAATTTATGAATGTGCTTGTGGGTGAATAGATGTTTGTGTCAAGGTCAGGTGTATCTACATAAATCTGAACTGCTTTATAAATGAGAGAGGAAAATAAGTCTAAGAAAATCTGCATCTATTTCTGAATATCTAGAGAATCAAAAATGAAATAGTGGTCATTTAGCAGAAACTAGGCTGTACTAAGGCTTTTTCTGACGTCTTTAGTGTCTCTAGATGCCCCATTCACTGTTGTATTGAAGGCAGGTGTCATGGGGTGACGCCTATCCAAAGGTATCACTTGGATGGCATCTGCCCAGATCTAGCTTTTTTGATGATTTTGATACATGTATTGAAAACAGGGAAAGCCCATGTGGGTACTTGCTATGGGAAGCTCAACCAAGAGCTCTAGACTGGGTCTGTCCTGCTGTATTCAATAGGTAGGGCAGGGAAGAAGTCAGGAATGACAGATAATAATGGTCTACATGCTGGTAACACACTTGGACAGAAGACCAGAAGGTGGTAATAATTGAGCTAACATCTGGGTATGGAGAAAGGTGCAGAAACTGGTGAGGGATGATGTGGCCAGAAAGGCTCACACCAACCATCTGAGGTGGAAAGCAAAAAATTAGCAGAAATGGTAGCAGCTAGTGTGTGTTCTTGCCCTGCTCCCTAGGCCTGGTCAGAGCAGGTGTGAGAGCACAATCTGCAGAAGAAGTCTGATTGTGTCATTACACAGCAAACTGAGACTGGAAATCACTAGTTCTCCATTACGCCCATCCCATTTAGTCCATTAAATCTACATTTTATGTCAGTGTTTGGTGCGGTTCTGCTGTTGCAGCTTCCTCCCTCCTAAATTTTCGTGTGACAGCAGGACATTTATGGACTTACAGAAAATTTTCTAGTAGTTATCATTTTATTGTGATTAAACAGTATTTGTCACTTAGCCACAAATTCTTGTGATTATGTTTAAATCTCATGTTTCATTTTTGTAAATTGGTGTCTAGAGTTCACTTTTGCAGACTAAAGTTAGAAAAAGCTAAATGTTATAACCATTGGGCATTTAAAGGCTCTAATTATAGGACTCATGACCCTAAATCCACAAAAAAAACCCCAAAAGACTCAAATTTATCTCTGCTTTCTTCATTTCTAAAAACAATTTCATAGTTCTGGGAAAGCAATGATGGGATAAAGCATAATTATTTATGAAGTATGTGTTCTCTAGGACATCTGCCCATTGCTCCTGACATTGTGCTTCAAGGGAAGCACTTTGTCTAGTCAATAGTTAATCTGATGCCCATATAGGCTTACAAAGCGCCATATGGCTGAATTTAGCTGTCAGTGCTAATGCTCTACTCTGGAACAACATGTCACTTAATCAGGTGCATGGACCCAGTTAAGAGGTAATTTTATTCAACAGGGAGGAAATGAGTTAAAAAACTATGGATTACTTGAGAAGTCTGAAAAGGGGTAAGTGGCTGGCTGGGGCACAGGGGAACAATTGATACTTCTGATGGTAAAATTTGTTTCCAATATTCACATCTCTCAAGTGGACTTCATGTTGGGAGTTGTGATAGACAGCCTAGCATTTATGAAAGAGAAGTAAAAATGTACTATTAATATAACTCCTAAATGCACTTCTTTTTCTTCGTGCTTGGTTCTTTTAATGTAACTTGTTGTTCCTCATTCTAGTACCTGATGATCTTCCTGAGACACATGGAGGAACACTTCTCTCTTACGAGAAAAGACTAAGTGAGCTAGGCCTGTTTAGCCCAGAGAAGAGAGGATTGAAAGGGGATCTGGGATCTTATGAAAATGTACAAATACCTGAGGGTAGAGTATAGAGAGGACTGGGCTAAACTTGGTGGTGGTCAACAACAGAACATGGGGTAAGAGGTACAAATGGAAGCATTGGAAGTTTCATGAGCATAGGAGGCAGAATTTTACTGTGAGGGTGTCAGAGCCCTGGCACAGGGTGCCCAGAGAGGCTCCTTGTGGAGTCTCCTTCTCTGGAGATCTCCCAAACCTGCCTGGATGCCACCCTGTGCCAAGTGCTCTGGGTGTCCCTGCTGGTGATTCTGTGTGATTCTGTGAAAATATGAAATGTTGGTTATGTGTCCTCCTTTTGTATTTTCAAATCCAAAACTATTTGAAATTGAGTTATTTTTTTGAGGTAGTTGTTCTGTGGTTTGCAAGTACAGGGGTTATTATGTGTTTAGATTAAAGACAGTAAGGAAGATAAAAAAATTTTTGCACTGGGAGTAAAAGGATACTGGGAGAAGTTTTTTTTCTGGTACATAAATGCTTGAAAATTTCATTCAGGATTCTTGTAAGTTCATTCAGGAGTAGAGTTATGTAGTTGGGCACTTGCCACTAGTCATCCACCAAAAACAAAAAGAGAAAAGAGAAGCCTTGAAAATGGACCCAACATGAAGAAAGCTTCTGCTTTTAAGTCAGCAAAGAAAGGAGAGGGTGCATATGTACACTGATAATATCTATGTACAGTTATAGTCCTATACACAAATTGATGGTAGATGACATCAAGTCAACATTCCATTTCCTAGTTTAGCTTTCCAGGCTAAGTTGCCTCCATGATGATTTGTGCTTGAAGAGAGATGTGAAAGACCCCCTTTTAATGTCTTCTCCTCTGTTTTTTTTTTTTTTTTTTTGAGGGAAAGAAGTACACTGATAATTCACAATGCTTTGTTAGCTCAGAAAGGCCATGGTTTAAATCGGAGAAATCCTGGACTGCTTATGTTTTCTAGGAACTTCAAAAAAAAAAAAAAAAAGAATACATTGAACTTGAACCCTGGGAATGTATGTGATTAATGCCTGGTGGAACAGATGGAAGATATGTGCTTAAAAATGCTTTTCATATATACGATATTTTCAGAGAGGCCTTGGTGCTCTGCTCTTTTGCATACTATTAACACCAAAGGTTGAGAAAATTGTCTATTGTATTGCTCCTTGAGGCAGTATTTGGCAGCTTAAGTGGGCGCTGATAGGCAAAATCTCTCAATCTGTAAAGCATAAGCTTGGAGAAATTTTTTTATGTATCACTCTGTCAGTGAAAGTCTTTATTTTCTACCATCAGCACTCTTGTCAGAAGTAGCCTTTCTTATCTGCCATCTGTTTGGATCGATAGCCTTAGCTTGGACCCATCTTTATTATTTCGAATATGTAGATGTTGCCCATTTAACAAAGATGCATCTCTGCTGCATAATACTATGAAATATATGTACGACTCTTGTCTTATAAAATGTTGGCTCAGAAATGTATAGCACAACAAAATATTTTGCAAGCTTTTCCATTTTTTTCAATCATATATATGTGTATATATACATATATATAATCTTTAGATATTTTTCCTTTCTCTAAGTAGACTTGATCAATGTCTATGAAGTCCCAGTTAAATTTCTTTGGATTAGAATGAAGTAGCTTTTCACTTTCCAGTGTTTGCAGGTACATGCAGCGCTCAGAACTGACAATGTCAGACAGTAGTCAATTTGAGGACGATGGAGGATTAGCAGGACTTTCTGCCATTCTAATGTAAGAAGTGCAATAAGCTTTATATTCTGTATTCTGAGACTGTCTGTTGAAATTATAATCAAAGAGGAAAAAGAGAAAAGAGGAAAAAGTGTTTGACTTTGGGAAAAGTCAGCTGAAGTTTACAAGGCTGTTTATATATCAAGTGGCAACTTTACCCTAGGTGGTCTTGAAACTCCACCATCCTGCATCTGCAGAAAAGAAAAATCAGGATCAGTATGGGCATAAATCTATGAAAATGAAAGAGCTAAATTGTTAAGAAATTTTAACTTGCTTCCCAACCTTTTTTCTTTAGACCTCTAGCTACCTGGAAGAATTTAGGCTGGTGTGTATATTGAAATGGTAGGAGCATTAACATGGATACATTTCCATAATTATTTTAGAAACAAAAAGTAAACACATCTAATTGGTGGATGAATCCACACCCTAACACAAATAGAGATCAATAAGGCATTTTCTCTTTTTACAACAAGAGTTAGAGATGATCATTTAGTTGAGGGGCAGATGAACTTATTTTCTCCTGCATCTTTGGACACAGGAGGTTTATAGAACTTTATTTTTCTAGAACTGCCTTAGGATATACGTAAGGCAAATATTGTTTACTTATTGAAAAAAAGATTAAATAAAGACAGCATGCTTTCAGAAGATGAAGGCAGTGTGCGAAAGACGTAAGTATAAAAACTAAACACAATCTAATCACAAATTCTACTGGTTTTAAAAGGAATGAAGGGAAAAACACTCATGGTCATCAAAGATGAATCTGCTTGTAATTTAACAGCAGTGGCGCATGTGTTTTGATTCTTTCCCTAGGCCTGTGTGCCTTTGGAAAACAAGGGGCTAATGCAAGGTGGATCAGTGTTTATAGATGTTTATGTTTTATGTGTTCGGAAGGAACTAAAACAAGGAATCGTATGGTGAAATAAAACTAATGGGAAGAGTCTGAAATCCACTTCTCTTTCGCAAGCAAATGTGTACAAAAGAGAAAGGAATATTCATCAATAGACCTGCATATCACTGAAGAAGCCAGGATCTTCCCATATGGTTTGCAGAGCTATTTACCATAAATAATGTCCCTTGGTCTTTCTCTAGAAATGTAGTATGTCTAAGAGTTTGGCTTTAAGTTACTAAGTGTTCACTACTGGCCCCTGGCCATACCTATTGCACTGCAGTGTATTTTATAGTATTTCTTTATGTCTTCCTAATTTTACTATCATTTGTAACCATGTGAAGAGTCTCCCAAAAAACTGTTGTCTAAGGCAGAGTGCCTGAAAGAAGAATTTTACAACATGAAAATTTCAGAAAAGCAATATCAGACAATGAAAGATACAATACATTAAGAAACAGGAAGTTGAAACTAATGTCTCAATCAGCTGAGTTGCTGAATTCATAACATTTGTCTTTTGATAAATAAAGAAAAAAAAGTTTGATCTGCAAGTACATAAAAGGTCACTCAAGAAACAGATTTATATGAGAATAAATAAATGGTCTAGCCATGCCTATTTGGAGCACTTTTAATTAAACAAAGCAGAAGAACAGCTCATGAAATAAACCTCATTGTTAAAAGGGAGTATTTGAAAAGTTCTTAAATAGAACCAGCTGCTGATTTTTGATTCAATACTTAAATATAAATGCCATTTACATTAAATAAGGCTCTGTTTTAAGAGAGGGACCAGTACATAGATTAACAACATTAAAGACCTTCAGAGAATTAATTGTAAGATTTTACTTCATGATATATTGTTACACAAGACATGACCAGTTGGCAAAATCAGTAAAAAAAATGTTATGCCCTTTATTCCAAAAATGCCAATCAAATATTTACTTTCCAGCATGAACAACAGTAAATGCTATAATGCTAAATTAATCACAACACCTACAGAACAGCTATGTTATATCTGATGACAAACATTGTACACAGAATAATTTTCACCAAAAAAATACAGAATTTTAAGATAGATAATTAAATGAGATCATTACCATTCCTTTTCTGTATAGATCATAAATAAAATTGCTAATGATTTAAATATATATATATATTTAATATAATGATAATTAGTTTCATTCTTGACAGAGGTTTAGGCTATGATCACACAGTTCAGGTTTTACAGGACACAAAACTACAGTGGGACTGAAGGTCTTTTCAAACCATAAGGATTCTAAAAGGTGTGTTTTGTGTCCAGGTTAGAGATACCTGGCCCAGAAATTTAAAGCTATAGAGGAACCATTTCTCCCCAAACCATTGTGCCCAGAGAGGAAGCCCAGACTCCTGGAGAGAAGCTTTGAGCAGGCTGGTCTAGGCAGCAGTGCTAGTGTCACTGCACACTGCCAGGGCGGCTTGGGCACTTGCCATCCGCCAGGTCTGAGCGCTTCTGATCATGTGCAGCTCTGAAAAGCAGATGCAGCAGGCTGCAGATACACAGACAAAGGTTATCATTTCACAGCAGGTTAAGGTGTTGAATTACAAGAAGCTGCTTGTTTTCTTCTGCTCTACTGTGATGTGAAAAACCTTGAGTAATGCTACCTCTAATGAATGACAAATCATGAAGAAACTCACACTCCAGAGAGTAAACAATTGAAGGCTCTTGGGAAAGATGTGGATGGAAGGACAAAATGAAGGATTTAGGAGATGGATACAATCAAGCAATGTGTTAAAAAGAGCCATGATAAAAGATTAAGAAAGCTGTTAGGAATTAGGAATGCAGTTTGCTCAAAAATGATGTATTTCGCTAAAAAAAAAATGGAAGATCAGATGGTTTCTGTTCCAATACTCACACATTTTTGTGCACTCTCTAGCCAAGTGTATCTGTACCTGCCTGGCTCATACTGCAAAAGGCTGCCCTGCACCTCTGTAAGACAGAGGAATCTGCTGCCAACCTGAGGAAATCCCTTCTGCCGCTACTGCTTCAGAGGTGGAGAAGGTTTTGTTCCCCTCTGCTCTCAAAAGGGTATTTAAGACCACAACGTGTGTCAGATGTGCTTGGCTTTGGGTTGCCACATGCCCAGCATGCTTGGAGACTTAAAATTTCTTTGAGAAATAATGCTATAGGCATGGGCTAAAACTCTGTAATTGGTAGAATGCTTCTTCTAAGCAATTAGCATCTAAAAAAAGAAAAAAAAATGGCTTCAAACTCATCCTTTTTTTTTATTTCTTTTTACCTCATTCTTAGAAACTTCATTAGTATGTGACAAACTGGATCTATATGGCTTTAAGTCCAGTGGCAAAAGGATGCAGAGCATCAATTCAGAGCTGTTTTTCAAATGTCACAGAGTAGCTGGATTTCTACTTGGTTGAACTGGAGATTGCCAGTTTGCGTCAGATTGATGAATTATGTAAAACCTGGTTTCCTTATGTATTATTAATCACCCCAAACAAAGGAAGACATTCTAATTAATTTGTGATGATTTTTACCTGCTAAATCCAAAGTAGCTCATTCAAATTAAAAACTCCTTTTCTGAAGACTTGCATCTTATTAAAAATGCAGTGAGACTGAATTAACAGTCTTTGTTGAAAGATACATACATTTGTATGGAAGACTGTGGCCTTTCAAAAAAAAAAGTGCAATACTTTTGAAAATTCAACCAAGGAGTTTTTACTTAGGATATTTTAATGTAGGAGTGTGTTAGTAACTTGAAAATTCACAGAATGAATACCTGCATGCACAGTTTATAGTTATATCTGGAAATGTCCCTGTTTCATACAACATCATGTGCATTGCAGGCATCAGTAGGGGAACATGAGGTTCTTTTTTTTTATAAAAACAGCAGATGAACTAAGACAAAAGCTGTGATTAATCTTATGGTTCTATATAGTGCATTATGCACATTTCTTCAAAAGTATTCCATTCTGCAGTGCTATTTTCTTTTACTTTGATATATATCAGTGATATATACCAGTGTATATATCAGTGATTATGTAAGAAACTTCCTTTGGTGGGGGGGTCATCCATTTATCATGTTAGTGATGCTTAAAATTCCCATAGAAAAAGAATTGTTGCACTAGGAGGAAATCCCTAAGAAGTGTCATGATTGCACTTGGAGGAAGGCTGTCCTTGGTGTAAACTGCTGAACACAGTGGGGTGGCTCATGCTTTCTCTTAGCCAGAGGCACAAACTGAGTTCCTGGGACCACTTTAATGGTGAGATCCAATTTTTCTGTACCAGCAGTCTCTTTCCTTCTTTCTTTGCTGCATGCTTGATTAAGCTACTAAGTTTGATATGCTCATTGTATTCTCTTGCCTTGGTAAGGTGCAAATGAAAGTGGCACTTTATATTATGTATTACAGTAATGTTGTCCTTGGGCTGCGCCATGGAGATAGGATTAGTTATCTTGCTGTGTACAAATAACCAGTTATGAATACCTGGAAATTAATGAGTCATCTATCTAATCATAGCTTGGAATTAGGAATTAAAACCTGTGCTGAGGTGCATAAATTTAAGAATGTTTTTAAGCAAATCAGTGCTTAAAAGAATGACACAAATTTCTTCTCTATTCACTAAAAATGCTAAAGAATAATGCCAGTTTTAATATACTATCCCAAAACCAGTGTGAGAGCTGAAATCGAGCTCATTGTCTTTGGTGGAAAGGTGGTTTATTTGGTCATGTCAAAAAATCCTGATACTCTGTTGTAGAACCTACATTTAAAATCATTTAAGGTCTAAGATTCTTATTTAAGATTTCTACAATTTATTAAGTTAGTGTGATTAATTATTTAAGATTTAAGTTTCTTGTTCAGGAAAGAGGACTCTCTGAACCCAGTGTGTTGATACTAGTAGAGATGATACCAGAGTCAAGCAAAAGGTCTGTTGTTCCTTCAGGAGTTTTCTCCCTGTTGGTGGCATAAGCTTGATAAATGCTACTTCCCTTTTGGTTTTGGCTCTAATGACTAGAAACTTAGCAGCTAATATGTCTGAAGAAAAACAATGCTGTTTCTGCATATTTTGTATGTACTTCTGTTTTCCTAGTGTACATCTTTCACATACACTCTGGGGGCAAAAATATTTCTATGTTTACAATAAAAATCAATTGAGTAGTAATTTTTTATAACTAGTATCTTAGATGTACTACGATATAGAACTTGTAAGATTTTTTGCCATGCCATGAAGACTATATATTTGTACTCAAAGTTTAGTTGAAAGCTTTCCAAATTTTGCAATGTCCTCCCTGAAATTTATAAGACTGAATGAATAGCACAGGAAGACCTGATGAGGTCTTCAGAACACTTCACATCATGGGAGAAATTTTCTTACAGTCTAATTTTGGAGATGTTTTCCATATCTAGTAATATGAGAGTTTCCACTGTCTCCCATGACATCTTCATAGGAAAGCTTGTGAAGTGCGGTGGGGTGGATCAAAAAATGACTGGATGGAAGACCTCAGAGAGTTGTGATAAACAGCACTGAAGCTAGTTGGAGGCCTCTGGCTAGTGGTGTCCTCCAGGGCCCCGTGTGTCCCCGAGTACTAGGTTCAGTGCTATTCAAATTATTCATGAGTAACTTGGATGAAGAAGCAGAGTGCACTCTCATCAGGTCTGTAGATGATCCAAACCTGGATGGAGTGATTGATACTCCAGAGGACCTGGATAGGCTGGAAAGCTGGGTGGAGAGGAATATCATGAGGTTCAACAAAGGCAAGTACTGTGTTCTAAACTTGGGGAGTTACAACCTCAGGCACCAGGGAAGATTAGGGGATGACCCGCTGGAAAGCAGCTCTGCAGAGAGAGATTTGGCAGTCCTGGTTGACAACAAGTTGATCAAGAGGCAGCAATGTGCCCTCGTGGCCAAGAAGGCCAATGGGATCCTGGCCTGCATGAGGAGGAGTGTTGCCATCACGTTGAGGGAGGGGATCCTGCCCCTCTGCTCAGCTCTGGTGAGGCCACACCTGGAGTATTGGGGGAAGTTCTGGGCTCCCCAGGGCAAGAGGGATGTGGAGCGCAAGAGGGAAGTGTGGGTCTAGCGCAGAGACACAAAGCTGATTTATGGACTGAAGCATCTATCCTCTGAGGAAAGACTAAGCGAGTGGGGCCTGTCTAGCGTGGAGAAAACTGAGAGCGAATTATGTACAAATACCTGAGGGCAGAATGTAAGGATGATGGGGCCAAACTCTTCACAGTGGTGGTCACTGACAGGACAACGGGTACTGGGGACAAACTGAAACACAGGAAATTTCATCTGCATATGAGCAATAACTTTTTTACTGTGAGGGTGACAGAGCACTGAAACAAGTTGCGCAGAGATGTTCTGGAGTCTCCTTCTCCAGGAGAGATTTTCAATACCCTCCTGGATGCCACCCTGTGCCACGTGCTGTAGGTGTCCCTGCTGGAGCAGAAGGGTTGGACTAGATGATCTCTGGAGGTCCCTTCCAACCTCAACCATTCTGTGATTCTATGATTCTGTGCAATACTGGTATTTTTGTGGAACAGATAAGTCTATACTCTTAAACATATGATACACATTGGCTTCACATTGGCTTCTGTCTTCCCAAATGTATCCTGTCTCATAGTGGGCATAATATGCCACCTCAGGTTATGTCAGGGAATTAGTATACATCATAGGAAATTATAAATATGGTGTGGTTTTACATATATACTACAAAAAAAAAATCATTTAATGAAAAAGAGGTGTTTCTCCCTAATAGGGCAGCAGAAAGAATGTTAACTTGAATGTTAAAATGTACAAAATGATGCACACAGTGCTATTCCTAACTATGTTCTTCTGGGAAAAACAAATAACAACTCTTAACTAAAATATAAAACTGAGCATATGCATATAAGAATATTAATAAGTTATTTCCTCATGTGTTCAAAGCCCAGAATTAAGGAGGATTTTTTTTAAGAAACCATGCAAATATTTCAATCTTTCACTTCCTTCCGCCAAAGACTCCTCTGAAAGATTGTATATATGCTTTAACCACAGCCCAAGTGAAATCTTTGATTATGAAATTGTAGAAGATTCATCCTCTCTCCTTTACATGAAAAATGCTAGTTGTATATCCAAAATCATGTAAATCCTGGTAGGAATGTATTCTGCAAAACCACACCATATTTCCTTTACTAGTCTAATCTTCCTCAAAGAGAGATGTGATTTAGATCTGATTCGGTGTGACTTACTTTACCATTGGTCTGTCTTCACCATTCAATCCGATTATAGTCACTGTCAAGCAAAACTACAGCTTTGTACATTTTTGTGCCTAGCTGTCATGTTTTCATGACATTTTAGTGCAGTTGTTATTCAGCCATTTATACCTTTCATGGAAACTCTCACTAATAAAATGATAGCTTACAGCATGCAAAGTGGGTTTTTTCCATGGTTTATTTGTGATCATCCAGCTTCCCTTATGGTCCTCACTCTAAGAATTCATGGATTCAGAACAGTCTGTTGACTGTAGGTCTGATACTACTTCCAAACAAGTAGTCAAATTCACAAATAGTATGATTTATTCAAACGCAACATTTACAAGGCAGGTTTCAGAATTTCCATACAAGAAATTCTCTACTACAGTATGAGGCCCTTAGCTAGCTCTAATGTACAAATGCGCAATTCTCACTCACCCAAGAAGATGGGAGGAGTCTCCTTAGGTGGCATCCTGACCCGAAAAAAGGAAAGGGGTTCAACTTGTCAAACAATCCCAGGAATTACAATGAAATCTTCCCTATAACTTCTTCCCTCCTCAGTTCACCTTTTTTTTTTCGTTTACCTTTAGGTGGAGCTTGAGTGTCATGACTTACTTTCGCTATTCATTGGTTTAAAAGTCTCTCTCGAGTCAGTCAAAAATCTAGAGAGCATGCTCAGTGAGAGCTGGTCATTCCTTGGAGGCAGGTAACTTTTGGGATGGAGGTGCGTGTTGATATTATAATGAGATTAGAATGAGGAAAAGTTTGAGCAAAGTCCATTGGAAGGGGCTGATCTGCCACCACTGTTGGCCTAGCACCAGACATCTTATCGTACTATGTAGCCTATCAGCTGCATGGTACACCATGTCACCGGCTCTGTAGGGAGTACAACAGAGTTTGGCCGCGGTTTCTTCACTCCGCTCCACCCTCCATTCACTCATCAGCTACACGGCACCATCAGATTACTACCTCCGCAGAATCCAACAAAATTTGGCCATGGTGTCTCCGTTCTGCTACACTCTTCCTTTATTCCTAGCATGTGCTAGGAGGGCAGACTGTGTTGCTGAGGGAACTGTGGAGGAGTAGATTCAGTACATATCGACCATGCTGGAAGTGGTAACTGTCACCCAGTCCAAACAAGCCTCTGTAATAGCATTACTTTTGTCAGGTCATAGTTTTTCTCTGATTCTCCCTTTCCTGTGCAATTTTCCCACACATAGATAAATAGATACATAGATACATTTCACGTGTTCTTTCCCCTACAAGGACCTCAAACATTCGTGGAATTTTTGCTTTTAATTACATCAGTGACATTTTTGCTTTTTTCTTCATATGTCCCAAAGCACATAGAGAAGACCTGAAAGGGGTAAAAAGGCTTCATATAAGCATAGTCTTTGGCCTTACTATAGTTTCACTAAAATGTATTACATTACAATTTTAAGATTGCATTACCTGGCACTAAACAGTATTTCAGGCTAGATGTTTTGAGTATTTACCATCTTAACCTTTATTAAATTGTGATTTAATTTACTAAAATAACTACTTCTTCTTATATTAAAAAACATGTTTGGACATTTTAGTAAATTTTGGAACACGGTTTCTAATTTCTTTCCAGGTTTTTTGTTCTTTGAAAGAGGCTGATTCCATATTAACTTCATAACCAGAAATTCTTGTACTTCTTCAAACTTCATATCCAAAATCTGTATCTATCTATCTCATCTGTTCTGTACTTCACTGCTGTGATAAAGCAAAAGAGGCCATGTTAATTATTTTAATTGAGGATGATATCTTTTCAAGATAAAGATTGCACAGTATACGCTCCTTTGATCTGTCCTCAGAAACAGTGAGCTATATAGTTTGCAGTCAAGATAATTTATATGAGCACCAATGAGGGTCAGAGAGATTTAAAAATTTGAGAAAAATGGTTTGCAGAAATGCCTAAAGTGGAGCACACTTGGCATCAGAAACACTCAGTTTCTGAACCTTTCTGTTTAGGTTTCCCTGTGCTGCTTGTTAGCCATTTCTAAAACCAAAAGCTATGAGATTTTAGTCCTTCAGTGCTTGAATGTGAAGTGTTTAGCAGTGGCCTGGATGAATGCGTTTGCATTTGCTTCCTCATTCCTGAGTCTTATTTCCTGAGTTTTGAATGACATGCTTTATTCGGAGGAATTTCCTAGTGTTTCTGTTCATGGTCTTGCTGAAGTAATGATGTCCTATTTTTCTTGCTTTGTTTATGAGTTAACTTTATATGCCTGTATTATTGTTTTTTTTAAAAATTTCATGGCTTTTGAATGGCAGATTTCACATGATGGTTTTCCCATTGATCCCTAGCTGATCTAATATCAGCATAATTCAAAACATCACCTTGTGGAAGCAGCTTCTCCCTTTAGATGGAGGCTGACTAATTTGGAGATATTACATTTTAGCTTCAAAAGCTTTCATTTGACAAAAACATTTTTCCAATATTCTGCAGAGTGGATCTGACAATTCCCATTGCCAACAAATAAGTATGCTATGTAGAGTGTGGAAATTAATTTCACTAATAGCTAAACGAAGAAGGAAAAGCCCTTTATATTAACGAAAAAAAAAAAAAAAAAAAAAAAAAAAAAAAAAAAATAAAAAAAAAAAAAAAAAAAAAAAAAAAAAAAAAAAAAAAAAAGATTGGCTGCAGAGAAACAAGAAAAAGTCAGCAAAAGGGATAAACTAGATCTGATTTAGGCAGCCACTTAGTTGAAGGCAAAAATCTATACTAGTAATCTTAAAAATAAGAAATCTAACAAATTCATGAATCATAGGGAGAAAACAGAACACCTTGGAAAACAGGGTTAATCATAAATAATAGACTAAAGCTATTTGTACCATCTTTGGCATGAGTAGAAAGACTCAGGGGTTAGGATTATAAATTGGTTAATGCTGGTCATTATTGGGAACATAGCTAGAACCTACATGTTCAATTCTGGGAACTGTATTTTAGGAAAGAAATTATGGAGCATGAAAGGTCTGAAGCTGAAAGATCAACATGAATCAGAGTTTCAGAGATCTTAATTATAAAAATCACTCAGGTGTGGCTTTTGATATACAGGCTCAAATAAAAGAAAATTGGAAACCATCTCCTAGAAATATTTTATGTAGTACCTCAAAGACAGCAACTGCTGCCAGGCAGCGGTTTAAACAAGTTAGTTACTGATATGGCCAGCTATAAACTGACAAAGTGCTATCTCCTCACCTTTCTCTCTCATTTGCTCACTCAGAAGGAGTTCAAAATATTTTTAAGGTCAACAAAATTGAGTTCCTGGCAGAAAAGGGTTTTCTTTAGCGTGTCAAATTGAATATTTTACCTAACAAGTCGTGTTGACAAATTCTCTCATCTAACAGGGAAATAAATGGATTTGAACAAAGTTTGAGTGGGAAAGGATAAATGTCAGTGCAGATTATTTTGCGAGACTACTGTATGCAGTAGGTATGCCAGCTCAGCAGCAGTGGTGGCTGAACACAGTGCTGGATGCCCTGCAAGGAGTGTGTGTCTCAGCACCTGTGTCTGTCTTCAAGGATGCATCTGGCCTCATAACTGACTGAAGAAGAAGAGGGCAAAGAAATAAACTGTCCTCATTGTGAAAATGTTGCAGTTTGAAAGCTGTAGTAGTGGAGCGAATTGAGTTCCCAAATAGTATGGTCAACTGTAAGCTCGACTCTGGCAAACCAGATTCACGAACAGTCTGAGGACCATAGGTCCAGTTGCTTTCCTAGGAGTGAATCGAGTTCCCAAACAGTATAATCTACTATAAGTTCGACTCTGGCAGTATCAGATTCACGAACAGTCTGTCAACTATAGGTCCAGTCTCAAAACGAGTAGTCGAGTTCACAAACAGCAGGATTTATTCAAATGCAACATTTCCAAAGCAGGTTTCAGATGTCAGTATAGGAAATTCTCTACTACAGTGTGGGGTTTTTAGCTAGCTGTGATGTACAAATGTGCAATCATCACTCACCCCAGAAGGCGGGAGAGGGCTCAGTCTCGAGTCTCCTCAGGCAGCGTTTCGACCCAAGGGGAGGAAAAACGGGGAGATCAGCGCATCAGCTGACCCAGAAGTTACAATGAAGTCTTCCCTCTTCTGCTGCTGCTGCTTCCCTTCTGCTGCCTCCTGCTGCTTACTGTCCCTCTTACTAGCTTGCCTTTTATATATTTTCTTGTGCATTCATGTGGAACTTGAGTGACTCTAGTCATGCTTTCGTTATTCATTGATTTATAAAAGTCTCCCAAGTTAATCAAAAATCTAGAGAGCGTGCTCAGTGGGATGGGGTTTTGTACTGGTGTTATAATGAGATTAGAAGGAATAGAAGTTTGAGCAAAGCTTATCAGAAGGGACTGATCTGCCACCATTGTTGTCCCAGCACCAGACATCGCACTATGTGGTCCATCAGCTGTGTGGTACCACCAGGCTGCCACCTCTGCAGGAAGTACAACAGAGTCTGGCCTGGGTGTCTTCGCTCCGCTCCACCCTCCATTCACTCAACCTCTGCATGGCACCGTCAGATTATCCCCTCCGCAGGGAAGCCAGCAAAGTTTGACTGTGGAGCCTCTGTTCTGCTCCACTCTTCGTTTGCTCTTACCAATGTGTGCTAGGAGGGCAGACTGTGTTGCCAAGGGAATCATGGAGAGGTAGATTCCGCACATACCAGCCATCCTGGATGTGTACCACCCCAAGCAAGCTTATGTAATGCCAAAACTTCTGTTAGGCCCTAGGTTTTCTCTAAGATCCCCTTTTCCAGGCCATTCTTCCACACCCATGCAACAGTTTCTCCTTGCAAAAATTTGTATCAGAAAGCATCACAGAAAAGAAGCAGCAATAACAATTTTCTTCACTTACTAAGAGAGGAATCCACCCTCCCCACCCTTGAAAATTCAATATTATGGTACCATCATGCGCCAGCCATTCTGGCAATATTAAGACGTGATTCCAAAATGCTGGCTAGTATCAGGCAAAATGCATTAAACTGTTTCAGTCCTGAAGGTTTGTAACCAGGCTGGATTTCTATATTCCTTTCAAGTTTTTAAAGATTTTTTTTAAAGTCAGAACTAAAAGCTAAAAAGACCTTCTCTGATGATCCCCCACCTCTTCCACTCTTCTCAATGTCAAGCAAAAATGGAATTAAAACTGATATGTTCCTTTGTTCCTAGAGGACATATAGTAGCCAGGCTTCCTACCAAGATTCTGGAGCCAAGGGATTTCCCATAAATTGCTTTTATTATCTGTGTTTCATGACAGAATGCATATTCAAAATTTATTTGTTCTGTGCAGCTCATTTTCTCAGAAAAGATTGTCTTTCATTTCTAGCAAAGGAGTAGGGAGAAACAACCCCAGACACCAGTACAGGCTGGGGACCGACCTGCTGGAGAGCAGCTCTGCAGAGAAGGACCTGGGCGTCATGGTGGACGACAGGTTGACCATGAGGCAGCAGGGTGCCCTCGTGGCCAAGAAGGCCAATGGGGTCCTGGGGTGCATTAAGAGGAGCGTCTCCAGCAGGTCGAGGGAGGGGATCCTGCCCCTCTACTCAGCCCTGGTGAGGCCACATCTGGAGCACTGTGTCCAGTTCTGGGCCCCACAGTACAAGAGGGATGTGGAGCTGCTGGAGAGAGTCCAGCGCAGGGCCACGAGGATGATCAGGGGCCTGGAACATCTGCCTTATGAGGAGAGGCTGAGGGAGCTGGGCCTGTTCAGCCTGGAGAAGAGAAGGCTGAGAGGGGACCTGATCAGTGTGTACAAGTACCTGAAGGGAGGCAGTGAGGAGGATGGGGCTGACCTCTTTTCAGGGGTGGCCACCGACAGAACTAGAGGAAACTGCCAGAAACTGAAGCACCAAAAGTTCCACAGAAACTTAAGGAAAAAATTCTTAACCATAAAGGTGACAGAGCACTGGAACAAGTTGCCAAGAAAGTTTGTAGAGTCTTCTTCTCTGGAGATGTTCAAAACCTACTTGGATGCAGCCCTGTGCCACGTGCTCTGGGTGTCCCTGCTGGGGCAGGGGCTTTGAACTAGTTGACCTCTAGAGGTCCCTTCCAACCTTAAGCATTCTATGATTCTATGATCTTTACTTTTCATCTTGAGGTGGTTTACTTAATTGTTTCATTTTAGAAGACAGATTTTCAAGACCTAGCAATGGTCAATTAGACTATACAAGAATGGGTAGACTTGAGAAACAAATATGTGCGGTCCTAAATGGAAGAGAAGAAAGTTAGCTGTTTGAGAATGTTATGAGGATGACATGAGAATGTCTGAGGATGAAGATCACAATTACTGCAGTTGAGTTTGAGAGGAACAAACACTTTTTTTTTTTTTTGAGACTGTCCTTTGATCTCCAGCTTAGTGCCATTAAGATCTTTCTCTTGGCTGCTGGGTCCTTAAGCCATTTACCGAGGTAACCTAATTCTGCCCTCTTGCAATTTCTGATAAATATCACAAGGGAAGTGATGAGTCATGACTCTTACGGAAGTAACTTCAAGAAAATGATTTCTTTTGGGACTATTTTTATCTTGCTTGTTTGCAAGAATCTGTCACTGAGAACCCCTGGAGACTAAATGTCTAAATGAAAGATGTGACAAAAAAAAATAAAGACAAATACTAATTATATCCTTTGAACTTGGGCATCTTGAAAGGCTTTTTAGCCTTTTGTGAATTTAAGCCCTAACACCAGCCCTTAGAAAGAGTGAGAGAAAATGAGAAGTGCTGTCTCTCAGAGAAATTCCTCAGATATCTTTTGGAGAAGAACTCATCAAAGCCACTGATGTTCAGCATAGATCTGTTTTAAGAAACCATGAAAGTTGATCCTTGACTGAGGAAGGAGAGAAAGGTCCAGGAAATCACACACAGCTGCTATTGTCATATATACAGGGCAGTCGGAAACTCTCCAGCTGATCTTTCGGTTTGTTATTTTGAGCAGAAGAATCAGTGCAGAATAAGATCACAATTCAGGAGACAGAGAGAGGGATCATCATTGGGTTCACTCTTTGGTTTTGGCATACATTTGCATGGTTTTGGACAAGCTACTTGATCTCTGCTTCAGGTTCTCATCAATGAAATGAGAGTGTAATGGAACAACTGAACCATTATTCTGGTTTTAAGTACTGCAAAATGTCGTCAAGTCTCTGTCATATTCTGAATTTTTGTAGCCCATCATGACTGACTATTATTATTGTTCTAAGATAACATACAATATAACACAAAAGAAATATATTCAATAAATAGCATCATAGATGCTTCTTCTGCAGACATGATAGCAATATTTTGAAACACTACCATTCCAAGGTAGTTTAGAAAATGTCTATGTTTAAGAGCCTCCTAAGGAGCTGAGCCTATATCCATGCATGCACATCATAATAAATGCAAGAAACTGAAGAGCAGAGTGATGAAAAATAGGCAAGAAAGGCATATAGAAAGCTGTTTGTGGGTAGCATCAATTATGAGCTAAAAATATGTGCCTAGCACTATCCATTTTAAACTCAGAAATGTACCATTAACTAGATATTGATCATGAACCATAATTTCAATACCTAAGTTTAATAATATATTATAAATAAATATATTAAAATGACTGAAGATAAATGATATGCCTTTATATAGAAAAACAATTCAGGTATTTTTGAGTATAGCACTAATATTTCCATTGCTCCATGTTGATAAAGAGTAAAGCAAGTTATTTTTTAATCCAATGCAGAGGAATTTAAGAAACTGTAGGATTTCTATATAGATCCATCTCAGGGAACTGGATTTAGTTACTGTCTGGGGAAAAAGAAAAGCTCAAAAGAAAATAACATCACACACACATATTTGGAAGTGGTATTTTCTGAGGTCAGCATCTACTCTTCCCTTCCATCTCTGACCATACTGTATTACTTTTTTTTTCCTCTCGGAAGTGTATAAATGGTGCAAAGTGCCATTACTGAATGCATGATTTTTGCTATTTGATAGCAGTTCTCCAGCACTGACCTGCAGCAACACTGACCTGCAGGATGCTTCACTGAGCCCTCACTCTTCCTTTCAATTGAACAAGATAGTGTGCCGTCTGCGGGCTCAACTCTGTGTCTGCACAGTTCAGATGTTAGCCATTCCGCATTTCAGTAGAAATGGATTTTTTTGGAGGTTTGCTACGTCCAAAGTATAAGGGATCCAGATGGTGGTTACTTCCTTCCACTCAGCCTGTGCAGAGCAGCAGTGCTATCAGTCAGTTTTCTGATGATTTATTACTTTACCCATCCATTTCCACAACTGCGGAATAGCCTTGACTTTGAACAACAGCTATGCATCTGGTTCTCCCTCTGCAGGAAATGCTCAGCAAAGTGTACAAGGAATTTATATTTATGAAGTTTTTAGGCTGTTTAATTACTATTTGGTATAGCTTGTTCAGTAATAATCAGGGAAATACCATAATTAAACACAGGACACTGATACTTAGTTATAGTTGATTAGGAGTTGGCAATTTTAGAATTATTAAAAGACCAAAACAAAAAACCCCCACCCACAAACCCCAAACCAGAACCAAATCACTCACATATAATTTACTGTTGTAATAAATGAATGGAAATGAATGTAATATGAATGGAAATTAATTATAACATATAATTAACATATAATTAAATATATGTTACTACTTCCAAAGTCATTAAGTTGGTTCATATTTGGTTTCTCCACATAGGCCACAAACTAGGATAGAGAAGACAGAGAAGTTTTAGGGTAAGGGAATCTCCATTCTTGAGAACTGCAGGCATCAGTCTTGATACCAATGCTTTCTTATTTACACGAGATGACTTTCCTTATTAGACTGCTTAATCAACTAGACCATTGCTGGTGCAGAAAACAGATCTAACTTCCACTT
This sequence comes from Crypturellus undulatus, assembly GCA_013389825.1. Taxonomy (NCBI): domain Eukaryota; kingdom Metazoa; phylum Chordata; class Aves; order Tinamiformes; family Tinamidae; genus Crypturellus; species Crypturellus undulatus. The sequence goes on along the minus strand of VWPW01084855.1, from coordinate 677,191 downwards.
CTTAGATTAGACAAACCCATTTTGGTTCATTCTTCTGTTACTCTGCAGTCATGCAAGAAAAATCTCTTTTCTTTAGTTCTTGATTTGCCACATTATTCAAATTTTTGATGAAATATGGTAGGGAAATAATCCTGTAATTATGTGTTTTTCCATACAAACTTTAGATTAATAGCAAATGAACAATTTAAGTTACCACCTTCCCACTTACTTGTTTTCTTTTTCCTATGAAATTACCCTGTTATGTAAAAAGCTTTTACAAAGAATTCCTTTCATGTTGAAAATCCGCGTAATTTTCTACAGATTGCCTTTTTATTTTTTGTCTATGGATATCTTTTAATGTCAGTGTTCTCTTGCATGAAATGTAATGGTTTTCACTTGCTAGGGCTGGGAAAGTCCCAGATGGTCTATTCCTGAATCCAATGGTTTGCAAAAGTTGTGGGGTTTACTATCTTGCTGTCTCTATATTACAATTCTTCCCCTCAATTTCTCCTCCTTCATGTACATTATTATAACTCTTCCTCTGGAGCCTTATCGGGATTTCTTCAGATCCTTTTTGTCCCTCTCTTTGCTTCTAGTATTAATTTTCATGGTTATGCCATGCCAATTTTTCTGCTTCTTATATTTATTCACCTTCACTCCCCCTTCTTTCTCTCTTCAGCAGAAAGACATGGTAACATTTTCTCTGCATTGAAATTTGCTTTCCTTTTGACAGACTTGTCTCTTGTTAAATATGAGTATGGCTTTTATTTTTGCGGAATGCTTACTTATGCAGTATCTTTTTACCCCACTCATACAGCTACAATATCAGGCCCGATGTTTTGATTTAGGGCACTGATTAGATTACAGAAAGTTCAAATGGTTAGATTTTTTTTCCTCAATATTCCTTACCTCCCTCCATTTCAGTGTGTGTTTTGCCAAATTTCCCAAAGTCAAGTCTCATCAGTATGTATCATCAGTACGTGACTGAGGGAGCTCCAAGTTTATCGTGGCCAAGCAGTGCTCGTCCTACACAGTATTACAACCCTGCAAGAAACCAGTTATATAATTACCAGGAGTAATAAACAGCCCTGTGCCTTGTGTTATCAAGCATAAATAAAGATTTGTGGCAAAACTAAAGAAAAGGTAAACTTATCGATAGGACACCAGCAGGAGAAATAAGGACAGTATCAGTACGTGGTCAGCTGAGATCCACTGCAGTATCAGGATGAAATCAATAGCTATAATTGACTCCTATCACTTGAAAATGTGGTGGTTGTATTTACCTTAAATAAGGCTAGTATTCTAAAGTGCCTTGGTTGGCTGCGCAAAATCTAAAAATGCAGAAGGAAAACTTCCCTTTCCTCTGTACATGAGCTGCTTCTTCTGCACTAGGGCTACTACCTCTTCGTTGTATTTTCATATATGTATATTCTCTGAATAGTATATGAATAGGTATGTCTATATATACTGCCTCTATAAGGGAAGACAATGGTAAGTAACTGACCTGTCATGTTTCTCATGTGGGATCCTCTAGACTGAAAAATGCACGTGACCAGTGGAAATGTGGATAGTCTTGCAGAGCACATGCTTATGCCTTGTTTCCCTAAAGACACTGTATATTGTGGAACTCAAGGATATGTGGTTTGTGCTCATTCAGTCTTTAGCAATATATTTCATCCAATGTGAACAGCATATTCCAAACATCCTGGTCTGCTTCTTGCATACAGACTTCCTACAGTTCATAAGAGTGATGTAACCTTTGAGGCAGGACCATAAAAAGGGAGCTCAAGGCAGCAACTTTCAGGCTGTTGGTGGTGCTGTAGCTAGGGGTGCATGACCCATCTGCAGAGCTGGGATGCAAGCAAAAGTGTCCAGGGCAGGTATCACAGCCAGGTGAGGAATGATTATTTTGTTTTAGCTTCCTAGAATTCTCAGTAAGATTTAATCTATGCACTGGGGAAAAAGGAAGTTATTCTGGTGGTCTCTCTCCCACTCAAAACCACATCAAAATCTATTCATCTTTGCAAAGTGTTTCTACTACAGGTGCACTACTAGCACTACAGGTGCTACTGCGAAGCACCTATCATCTCAGTGAAAAAGTCCCAGTGAACTCTAACAAGACTACATTTTCTCTCACAGTGAGTCTTCCAGTGACATATTTTAATTTAGCTTTTGCTTCCTAAATTCAGGATTCTTATTTCCTCAATTTTGGTATGTAGAAGCTTTGCCTGAAGCTTTTCTTTTCAGTGCTGTGTGTTGCTCTTTCTTTTGCCTTGATAGGTTTGACATCTTGGCTGCTAAATTTGCCTTGCTTCTCGTCGTAAGACAGAAATTAATTAATCTATTTTCCTAATTGCACAATCAAAATAAATGATGTTCACAAATTAGAAGGCACAGAAATTGCATGTGCATTTTGGATGCCTAGATAATGTCCAACAATAAATTGTTTTCATATAATCGCATGCTTAATTAATTGCTTTAAAATGCCCATGTATTTTTGTGCAAATACATTCATAAATTGTTCCTGCAATTCATAAAAAGGAAAGCCAAATTAAATTGCCTAGCCACATATAAAAATGTCGCCCTTGGTGTATCCTGGCTGTATTTGGTCATCTGCTTTTTCCCCCAGTGACAGCCATAAATTTGGATGAGATTCTTACACTATGAATTGCCACTGGGTATCCAACAGATTTCATTTTCTTCTGAAATACTGACATGTGAGGATGAGTTGCTTGGTTAACTTGAACATATTGTAATATGCCTAATACATAAATATTTTTTCCTTTGAAGAAAAAAATTGTCTCAACAAAACATAAAGACTAAAATAAACAGGCTACTGAGGGAATGGGGAAAACGTTATTTGTGGATTTTGATTTGCCTGCATGTTGGGTAAATTAGTGATTTGAATTATTCATCAGTGGCTAAACCCTGCAACAGTATAGTCTACAAATATCCCTAAAGCCAAGTTTGCACATTAATCTGTCTCAACAGACATAAGTTAGTTTTAAAGAATGACCATGAATTGAACTGATGAAAATGTGGCATCTTCTTATTTATGAAAATAAAAACTAATAAAGCTAACAAAAACTCAGAAAGTGAACTTATAAAAACTCCAGCAAAAGAAGTTAGCTGTTAGCTTTGTTTCCTGAAAGAAGTAACCCCAAAACAGCAATAAAAAAAATGTTAGTTGTTGGAATGATAAATATATTGGCATCCCACTTATTTTTATATATAAAATTATTTAGTCTTAAGGAAATGCAGCATAATAATACTTGGGTTGTCCCACAGTGGTATTTAGGAAACCTTTGAGACTCTGTAAGTTTCTGGATTAACTGTACTTTGGTATAGGAAAGGGAAGAGTGTGTCTGAAGGTGCCATGGTCCAAACTGTTGCGTTCTCAGGATAACGTGGATGTTCCCTAGTGCAGAGCATGGTGTTCCACACCGAGGTCTGAAAAAGAAATAAAGTCTGTACATCTCTGACCTTAGTTTTAAAGAGCTAACTGTAAGGTTTAAGAAAGAGGGGGCTTTAATTACATAAAAACACAGAGGACAAAATTCCTGTCCAGACTTCGCAGAGGTTTATTTTCCCTGTTCCTCTCTCTTACCATTATGGCTGCCTATTGAAACTGGGCCTAGGTGGGGTCTGCTGAAAGGACCTCCTGGGTCTGCTTAGATGACTCCCTGGATTTGACCTGCTCCTTGTGGCCGTCAGCTGAGAAGTCCCACACCAGCTGTCCTTCAGATGTCCTGCAGCTTGAGAGCTAGAGCCTAGCTTAACCATCTGAAGGGGAGACGAGTTTGGGCTGCAAGCTCCGATACCACGAAGTAATTCCTGACAGAGAGGAAAGAACAGCAGCAGGAAAGCGTGAGACAGAATGCTTGAATGCCCGCCTGAAGAGGGAGAAACTGCTGCTGAAACCTGACCCAAAGCAGCAGGCTGAGAATGGGGCAGGCCCTGAGCCAGGACAAGGTCCAGACGTGTGGCCGCAGTGACAGGAGCTAACTTCACAGTATTAATGCTCAAGTACCTGTCACCAGACAGCATGAAATACTGACATATGAGGAGGCACTAGTTGCTTTAGCTTGGTGTGTGCTGTCCAGAACTTCAAATGCTGTAGGAAAGTCACGTTAGGTTTTTTTTTTTTTTTCTTTTTTTTTAATAAAATCAGTATACTAGTTAGACTTTCTCCTAAAAAACAGCAACCAGTGTCATTGCCTGGTTATACTTTGTGCAAGATAGCATTCTGGTTAACAAATTAGAGGCAGACTTCCTATCTCCTTGGAGTATTGCAGGTCTGGAACAATGACTATTGAGGGAAAATCTTTCAAACAATGTTTACAATGCTTATTGTATTATTGAATAAAAGTGCATATTTAGAGGTTAAATTCTGAAATGAAATTATAACCAGAAATTATATTAGAATTTCTTTTTTTCTTGATAATAAATTATTGAATTAATGTTAGGTGATATCCCAAGGCTCATGTTCCCCGTTCAGTTTCTTCAAGAAGAAATCCAGTTCTTAAGCTCTGAGGATGCCGTAAGGTATGACACAAAATGGCATAAACGGGAATGGTCTGAAGGCTTTTTTTCAGAAGTGCATTCTTAATTTGAACTAAGATACTAATAGTGGTGCACTCTCAGTTGCCAGTCCCACTGGTTTCAACCCCCAATTAGTCTGTTCAGTGTGAGGTCAATACCTGGAAGTAAAAATGATCAAGTAATTCTTAGTCTGAGACTATTCTTCTGAGATTAATTAAAGTGTCTGCTATTGGCTAGTCAGTAGGAATCCTCCCCTATTCCCTTAACCCCAAACTGGATAAAGATTAAACATCCCAATGTAAATTAAAAGAACACTACCTTTTACCTTTGAGGTTATAATGACAAATGTAAGTGAAGATAACAATGTCTTAAGATTAATCGCACACATCCTAACACATAAAATTAACTGCATGATAACTCTTCTAAGCAAGGCTATTTAACATTCACATTTTCTAGAAATTTAAGGAGCCAATGTTGAGTTTTCTTCACTAGGATTTCTTCATAAGTCCATAGTGAAGTCCTTAAAATAATTAAAAACTATTAAAAAACTCTGGACACAATGAAGCTTATTCCACAAATTTGGTACTTTGGGAAATGATAAAAGTAATTCTAAATGCTCCATCCACCTCCAGAAGCTACTATGGGTCAGGAAAATAGAATTAGGGAAAACAGAATCTGAAGTACTTTACAAAAGGACAAATATCGGTCATTGGCTAGAAACTATTTACTTCTAATGATAAAGTTGATGTTGCATTTTGCTGGATAGCTTTTGGCTCACTCCTGAAATCAGTCCAGTAGATATGAGGACTTCTTCACAATGTATGGTGGCATGTGATGGTTTGTTGCAGCAGTCATCAGAAAAGGCAGCAGTAAAAGCTACTGCTCAGCCTTAAGTCTTGAAGACAGCAGTCTTACTGATTTTTGATCACTGGAGTTCACCAGGACTAAGAAAATGTACTAAATAATTTGGTGCATTTGGCACATAAACATTGTTCACCGAATTTCTTGAGTGTTTTTTGCAGTATTCACAGTGGCTCATGTTGCCACAGGCAGCACCTAAGCTCACAGCTTAGAAATGAGGTTGGATTTGCCTCCCCTGGCTGTAGGGTTTGCAGTGTAGCTCTATCCTTCTTTTTACAGCAGGATTTTCTCAGACGGCCTTTTGGAAGGACTCTATACCTGAGGAAAAAGACTATTTTGGTAGTAGCTGACTGTACTTGTTAACTGTACCTGTTCGTTTTTCTTACAGGTATCTCCATGCCTAACTCTTTATAGAAAATACAAAATCATGACAAAGAATGTCTTTGCTATTGTTAAATGTCTGTTAATGTTTAACAATGTCTGCACTGTTAAATGCCTGTATGCTCTGACTTTCCTTAGGTTGAGGAACATTTTATTCACTCAGTTCGTAGGGTTAGATAGACTCAACTTGTAAGCCATCAAAAGAGAGTAAATTGCCTTTTTGGTCTGTTTGTATGTTTGAGAGAAAGCAGTCCAAGTGTCTTGTCATGTGTTAGTAATATTTTCAAATTAACCCAGATTTAGTCCATAGTAGCCCAAATTTCCGTGACCCTGGTTCTAGTTGTGGGAGATCATGGAAGGAAGCTTTCTTCACCTGAAGTATTGTTGTTTCTTTCCCCTTTGTTGCAATTTCATTTTAGTTAGAGGTTTAAAGTAGCCTCAGAATGATAAATGTTGACTTTCTAACTAAGTCATTACATTGCTTTTACTAATGCAGTTAATCAGATGGCAATTTAAGGCTTATATCACAAATAGAAAGTGTGATGTGCATAATTGCATGCAGAGGAATATAACTCACCGTGGCCTTGAGCCCTAAAATACGTCTGTCTGTCAGAGAATTTGAGTGCTTCTGAGGTCACTGGGACTAAGTGCTCACTTAATTTTGCAATTTTGCAATGAATTTTGCAATGAATTTCTTGAAAGTTTACCTTCCATATTGAGAAACTTGATGTAATGACATACTGCCAGGGTGATAGTAATGACAGCAGATAGTAGAGGTCAGGTATGAAATACAGAACATTTCTTCCTTACTTACTTTTTTCTCCCTCTCTTCCAGAAATAGCTACTACAAAGGACAACCATAGTTTTTAAGAGTCAGTACAGCGTTTTTTTTAAGGGTCATGAAACAAGATAATGTAAAAGGACTTTGCTTTCCATGACTCTCTTTTCTGGATTTTGCTAGGATCAGTTATATAAAGGATTTGGGAAGAAGAGTAAAAGGCTGTAATGAAGTTGTAAAATGAGTAAATTTATTTATGTAGTAACATGAATTAAGAGGTGTAATTATACATAACTAGAAGATGTTTGAGTAAAACAACTTTATAGGGAGTTCAGGGAAAACAATTTTAATTTACTCTGCCTTTTATTTAGGGGAAAGACAAGAAAAAATATCACCTACAATGGAAAAAAAACCAGTTCCTGTTTTTTCCCTTTTTCCCATTGCTGGTGTCTGCTGCTGCCACGGTTTGACATGTCTGTAACTGAGGGAAAGCAAGGCATTGTTGAGACATGCAGGTGTGAATCCCTGGAAAGTTGGGCAGTCCACCCTGGGTGCCAGGAGGGGAGAGGAGCCATGGTGGCAAGGCTCGTACGGTGGTGGTGTGGAGGTGGGCCCTTGAAAGTAGCTTTAGAGTTATCTCTGCTGAGTGCAAATCAAGTTTGCTTAATAATGAAAAACAACTTTCGGGGACCAAAAGCTTCAGAGATGTTTATTTTTACTAAAAAAAAATCTGGAACAAATTACCAAAGCTGCAGGAAGCAGCTATACATTCAGGATTGTTGACAAGTGGTGGTGCAGTCCTGCTGGGACTGCTCAAAGGCAAGTTTCAAGAGATGCTTAGACACTGTTGCCATAATAGAGCAAGCGTTAACCTCTTTCCTTTTTAGACTTTCCTCACTGAACTTCATTTCATCTTGCACTCATTACTGATACAATGGTATGTTTTCAGAAGAGATATATTCAATAATAACTATTTTTAACTATTTGTTTAGCTTTCTGGTTAAACTCTTCATCTTCCAGAAGCTTCTTACCAGTTTGGTCAATGCACTTGTGAGTCTTGCAGGTTTTCCTCTGTCAGTTGGCCCTCTAACTCTGTTGTATCTGGATATCTGTAATCTCCAAAAAGAGCAAACTTGAAAAGGTTCACAATATACCCAAACATCTACACTTTATTAAAGCACAAATGAAAAAAACTGACAGAGAAAAATGAGAAAAATCTACACAAAATTCAGGTGTAATAAAAATACTTCCTTCTGAATAAATAAATAGTATTAGTTACTCACAACAGAATGTGAATCCTCCTGTCCTTGTCCTCGCCCTCCCCTTTCAGTGTTCCTTTCTTACAGATTTAGTGTGGTTAAAGTCTGCACTGCTACGTTATTGCCCAACACAGTAAAAATCCCTCACAAGCCTCTTTCTGCATTAGATAAGAGGTCTTCGTACTGTAGATCTCTCTGTCACTGGCAAATGCACCACTTTTTGGTCTAAAGTTCAGTGGGAAATGTTCCTTTCTCCTGAGCAATCACTAAAACTGTATCTATTTTTAAAATTTTTTCTTGTGGTGTTTGATGGCTGTGTTTGAATTGTGACTGCCCCATCAGCGACACAATTAGTTTTGCATGCTTGCTTTTCCTTCTATGTTTTTCTCAAAAGCTAATATTACTTATCTCTCTATAAAAAATTGTGGATGACTGATTAGTCTGTCTAATGACTGTAGACTGCTTAAAACTATGAAATAATTGTTTCTCTTAATATGCAGGAAGACATGAGAAAAGGAAGTAAGAAGAAAAGAAAATCCTATTTAATTATTTTGAAATCCAGCATTGCCAATTGGTATGACTAAATTCTCTGCTGTTCAGGGCCTGGCGGTTTCTGTGTTGGTCATGGGGCGTAGCTTCTATGTCAAATTTTAAAATATCCTATCTATTAGACCCCAATCTAAATAAGAAATTAGAAACTTAGTACTAATCCGAAATGGTTATAGACACTATTCACTGATAGAATTTCTATTTATATTTTGGGGGTGGAGGAATCATCCAAATACTTGATATTTCACATCGATAAGACAAGCTACAGAACAATTTTATTTGCACTTCTGTAAACTGGTGTAAGTTTTCTGAATTACTATGTTAAATTACTCCATATTTACATTGCTATAAAGGAGAAGTGCTTGGAACTCTGGTCACAGGCTTTTGGCTTAATGACTGACTTGTTACCTGATAGCCCGTACTCATTCAAGAGAAACCTCTATATATTAAAATATATACATAGGTTTTAAGGCCTAATGTGATCTCTGCATTAAAAAAATAGAAGAGAATTAAAAGAGAGCAAACGTGAACACTGAAAAGGCAGATGTTAGAGAAGATCAGAGGTAATCAGCTTATCTCAACCATTATTCTCAAAATAGTCGAAGTGGAGCCAGTTTGCTATTCTGCAATGTGCTGACCCAAATCCTCAGCTGCCATCAATTGTTTTAACCTGGATATTTTCAAGACGCTGTCCTCACAGCTTAGCTGAAATTCAGGGTAGTTGGCTGGCTTCCAAGTACTTATTCACACCACATTTTATTACAGTATATTATTTTAGACAATACAATCACAACAACTGACGCATGTGTGTGTGGAAATCTCGTGTTCAAGTAATAACAGAGATGGCAACAAAATATATCCCAGGTATGTGCAGTCAGTAGTGACTCAGGGATGTGCAGCTGCAACATACAGACCTTTCTTCTGACTGTCTGTGCTTTTTCTAAAATATGACCAGTGCAAGAATTAAGGTACTTCAGCATGATGCTCCATGCAGCAACATCTCGTGGCAGACACACACACACCTCTCTCTTTCGTGAGCCTGCATGCTGAATAATTCAAATGATGTAAAGTATTTCCAATTTGTTGCACTTAAATGGCAGAAGAGATTGATTGAATTCCCAGCGGTTTGTTATGCACGCAATTCTCTTCCTGGCAAAAGGAACACACTGTACATGCAAAACCAATAATCCATCGTCAGTCTAATTAAAATCTTAACAGGCTAATTGAAGAATTTTAGTGATCCTGTTGCAGTGATACCAACACTTGCCGTTCAAATGGGGTATAGTTAATGTGGTATCTACACCAGCTTCAAGTTTGCCTTCCCTTCTGTGCTCTGCTCAGACCGTGACCGTGACTCCCTGTGACTAGCGATGGGTGATAACTTTGCTGCAGGGGCCACAGCACACATCCTGCATCCTGCTCTGAGTTGGATGATGATGATTTTATTTGTTTTCCCAACATAAAAGATACACTTCAATTTTGTATGTTTGATAACACACTACACCTTGCACTTTCCTTAGGGGTTTGCAAGCTAATATCAAGCATATTACTAGCAGAGTGATGCATTTCTGACTGCATTTTTGTTCTCTGTAACCAGTTGTAGAAAACTACTTGGACATCTCTATAGTTTTGACAGTCTGTATAGGTGAGGTCTTGACTATCTGTATAGGTGACAGATAATGACTATCTGTCACTAAAAGCTACTACAAGTGTGAAAACTTTTATATTAGCCAAATTCAACTCTGAAGCTATTTAGCTTACTGAACTTCCCTATCACCAAGAAGAGATGATAACTGATACCTTTAAATTGAAACTGGAGACATATTTTTGTATATATACTTAGGTGTTCCTGTGACCCAAATATCTTTCTGTGGTGCCCTCTCCTATAGCATGAGAAGACAGTCCTTATCTATAGTCTATAGGCTCTAATTTCAGATTCTCAGTGAAACTTTCTTGGCTTCTGAAGCAGAATGGCTATATTCTCCTAAACCATCGTTCAGCTCCTACAGAAAGTTTTGGTGCAAATAGACTGACTTCAGCTTCACACCTCTGTGAATAAGCTACTAAGGTTGCATCTTTTCTAGGAGTTGACCCTGCTAATGTGACCATGTTCATATGGTTAAGATTAATGAGTCAATTATTTCTATACAAGCTCTCTGTCAGGTGGACTGCTTTCCTTGGCTAGATTATGTTAATTAATAAAAAACTTTTTGGTCCTCTTTTCATTGACACTCTTGTGCTAATCAGGAACAATTACGAATAAGACTTTGGGGTATGAGTTCTTCCAGGCACCATAACTAAAAATACAAACACCTAGTGAGCTGGAAGTGCCTAATGTTTTGTACTGAGGACTTCTAAACAAATCCTGAGTGCTTCCATATGTACAAGTTGGACTGTATGTACAAGATGGATTGTATCTTACAGAGAACAGTGAATCAATACATGTGATCTGAAAGTGCATTTCTCTGTATTTACTCTGGAGTAAATATTGGCTCTTGCACTCAACCATAAACTAATGCTGCCAAGATAAAACATTGCTGATTCACTTAAGTTATAAATTTTAAACTTACTAAAGATCCTCAACTTCACTGTGCTTGTGGGAATTATATGTATTGCCAGCTTTGAGGGCCTGGTCAAATTCAGCAATAAGCTTTGAAGTAGGACACAGGGGCAATAGGCTGGTCATTGTATGGACTTATGTCACTCACTCTGGGATGTCTGAAGCCTCTTTATTAATAGAGTTATTTCATTAATTTAAGTGTTTAATGTGATTCAGTCACCAGGTGGCACTATTACATACAGTGTTTATCTTCACAGATGGTAGTGAAAACTCAGAAAAATATTTGTGAACTGTGCTATATTCTTTAGTAGATTCTAAACATATCACCAAAAAATAGATCACTTTCCCCAGTCTCTTTTGCTTTGCCTTAGTCTTTTCAATGCAGGACATTTTTTCACACTCATGTTACCTGAAAAATGCAAAGAAAAGAAAGACTAAAATGCCACCAGGCCCACGACAGTAAAGTGCTTGTGTTTTGGGTCAAAACACAGCTTGGTTTTTGGTCCCTGAAAGCAAACTGACCAAGTGCAGTAAGCAGGTGTCACCAGCCCGTCCCCCATCAGTGCAGATCGAGTGCTGGATTACCCAAACATTTTGGCTCTCCAGGCCCTGATGTGGCCAGAGCTCACCTAAAATGTGATCATACAGCAACAGCTTGGCTGTGGGTTATATACAACTCTTATCGTTGAAATAATGTCTGCCTTGGCAACGCGGCAGAGTCCTGTCTGTAGTTGTTTTATGGCGTTCACCTTAGACTCTTAAGACATTATTACTGTAGATTTTATTAAAAAAGGATCAAGTAGTACATTCAGTTACAATATTAATGATGCAATTAAATAGTCAGTGAGGGGCAGTATGACTGTATTTAATGGAAATGTTTGCTCCAGAAAAGGAAAGGAAGTTTAAAACAGGACAAACCTTTTACTGGGTTTACGCAGTAAAAATAATAGGTCGTTTTTCTTTTGATTATGTAGTTACAAGTTAAGATTTGACTTTACACTTTATCACTCAAATGAGGAATGATTTACATGACTTTTACCACCTCAAGTTACAGGTACAAGATAACTCCTCACTTGCATAACTTTATGGTGCAAATGCACCTTGGGGAAAGTGCAGCCCTCAGGAGTAGCAGCAGATTTTACCATGCTCAATTACATATCAATATCCAGAATACACTTTTATTTGTGAGCAAATTCAGACTAAGGATCAACTGAAGCAATAAGGTATGTTCATGCATATATCCTTATTGTGCTATTGTCTTTGCAGAATGCTTTATCAAAATATTTTTTTCCCTCTCTCTGTACCTCCAAAAAGATCAGATGCTCAAATTGTATATGTCATATGGTGCCAGCGCAACAATCATGATTTACTTTAATTGTACTTCTTTGCTTTTTATAATCAGAGTATTACTCTGCCAAGTTCTCCTAAAACGAATCGGTACATCAGAAAAATTATGTATGTAAATGCATGTCTTCTTATATTCCTTTGAGGTAAGAATAGTTTAACTGCAACAAGCTGATGCCAGTGTGAGTGTAATGTTTCATTTTTCCACTTAATGTAAGGCCAAATTTTACAGTTATTTAGTTAAGGCATATTTCTGAGCTGAGCAATTCTGAATGTAGACTGCTCTGCGTATTCCAGGAAAAACATCTGAATGGAGGCAGACTGAAGCCACGCACTTGACCAAACGTGAGCTGCTGCTGTTCTGATAAGCCATCTTTTTCCTGTCTTCTTTTTTTTTCCTTTTTCTTATTTATTTATTTTTTTCTTGTGGCAAAATCACCACACAGTGTAAAACTAGCTCCAGCTGTAGTTGCTTGTTGCCCTTTGCCTTTTTTTTCACCCCAGGAGTGCGGAGACTCCAATTTGCCACGAATGGACTGTTACACGGCCGTCTGAGTGTATTGGATTTAGCTGTAAATGTGTTGGAGTTGTAAAAGTAATGCTCCCATAAATTATTCAAGCAGCCCCTCGGTTCAACCCGCGCTGCACGGGCGGCTGTTGCGGAGAGCGACGCTGTCGAGGCACCATTTACCGGGCACTGGGGATACCACCGGGGCTGAAAGGGGAGCTGACAAGGCCGGACAGATAGTTAGAGTTCCGAATCCGTGTCTGGATATTCTCCTAAACTCATGTGTGCAGCAAATATCACCGAGTGCAGTCAAACATGCAGCGCTCTCCGCTGCTCCAGCTCTTTCCCCTTCAGTAATGGGAGTCTCAGAGTCATAGCAGAGAAGCCCAGCTAAAATATAATATATCCTTCTGGGGATGTTTACTACTATTGTCTAAAATTGATGAAGGCAACTGGTTTTGCCTCAGATGCGTGAAAATAAGGATGCCCACACCTGACCGTGATAGTGGGAGTGATTTTTGATGGTTGCCTGTCAAATTAGAAAATCTCTTCTGATGAGAGCGCTGGAGGTTTGCTGGAGTTGCAGCATTCTCACCAACGACTAGATGATGAAATAGACGTTATTTAGCTTGCAATAGACAATCAAGCTGGGAGAGGCTTCCAGCATCATGAAGGAAAGGTCCAGCATCCACAGTGACACCGTGAAACAGAAGTATTTTTGTAAAGACAACTGAAAGGCAGCAGATTACCATGATCAGATTGCATTTGACAAAGAGCTGCAAAGGCACTCAGCAGGAAATTTCTGACCTATTAGCTGTGGCATATAACCTGCTGTTTAAAATGACCCAGAGACCAGAAATGCATGGAATGGTGAATTTGAAACTGGACCTTAAAGGAGGTCTGGAGTCTGGCAGGTAAATATGCCATACTTACGTGCTGGGCAAACTGCGAGAAGCTGTAATACAAAGAAAACACCTGAATAAAAGTGGCATTGTGGGGAAGATTCAGCATGGCTTTTGCAGAATGACATCAAACCTTGCAATTCATTATAATTCATTGTAGGAGCCAATTATTATGTGCCTGAAGGTGATCCTGTGAATGTTTTGTGCTTGGACTTACAAAATACTTTTGACTATCTCTCAGCAGTGACTGTCAAAAATGCTAAATTGACTTGGGGCAAAAAAGGGAAATTCTGTTATGGGCTAGCAACTGTCTGCAACCAAAGGAAAAAAAAATAAAAAAATACCCAGTCCAGCCAACCAACCAACCAGCCAAGCCTCTAAGACAAACAAAAACCCTGGTGTTCACCAGTAAAGTCCCCCAGGGTTCTGGTCTGAGACCTGTATTAATCCCCAATTTCACCAAAGTTCTAGGAAAGTGCATAGATAGTGAGATAAAAAGGTTTGCTGATGATATAAAATTATTCAAGGCAGCAAATGAAATCTGACTGCAAAATGCTGCAGGAGGATGTCACAATACTGAGTGACTTGGCAATAAAAAGATGAAAGATGAATTCAGTGCTGAGAAAGTAATGTACACAGGCAAAAGCACTATCTGTATATACACATTGTGTGTATATATGCAGTGATGGGCTCTAAATGAACTGTTACTATTCAGAAGGGAAATTGTAGAGGCATTGTGCATATTTCTATGAAAACATCAGCTTAATACCCAGAGACAGTTAAAAAGGAAAATCAACTGTTAGAAATTATTAGGAAAGAAAATTAGAGCAAACCAGAAAACACTATTATGCCCCTAGACCAAGATGTGTTCATATCATTAATACTGAGCACAATTCTTGTTATAGCATCTCAAAAAGGACACAATAGAACTAGAAAGGGAGAAAGATGACAACGATGATCCATTTGTTTCCACATGAGAATAGATTAAACAGGCTAGGATTCTTTATTCTGGGAGAAAAAAATGACTGGAGGTACCAGATAAGTCCAGGAACCACATGGAAATAGTGCACAGGGACTGATTATTCACACTTTATCACAATAGAATGAAGATGGAGAAAATGATGATTTGTGGCAGCACACTCACAATTTTTTTTTCCTTCCCCACACAATACATGACACTGTAGAATTGATTGCGAGGTGAATTGTGTTCAGAAGCCACTGAAAATATTAAAGAAAAAAGTCCACTGAGCACTGCTAAAAGAAAGCATTAGAAGTTTCAGTTTTGCTAAAAGCTGGAAAGCTTCTAGCGTGGAATAAGGCTGCAATTCCTATCCATCTGTAACTTTCTGTAAGCACCATCTCCGGGGGGATAACGGGAGAGATATGGCCAGAAGAGAGAAATATGGCTCCCTCCATGGAGCTGGGCAGAGAGGTCCTCTAAGGGTGCCCAGCCTGGACGGAGCCAAGCCTGGAGCCACCTGCTCTGGGCTCATTCCAGTGTCTTGACCAGCCTGGCCTGTTCTCTCATCCTCTAGTCCTTTGCTACGATTGACCCGACTTGGCTGCTCATGTCTTCCTTTCTCATATATTCTGTTTAATTGGAAGCAGTTTCTTAATCTTGAATAGCCTAACCGGGAATCCTAATACATTCCAGTTTTATGCCTGATTTTGTGTTTCTACCACTCAGGTAACCAGTCTCCTTCTCAATACAAAAGTTAAGAGGAAGAGAAATACTGAGCTGTGTTACTGATGAAAAGGAAGTAAGAAGGTTGATGGGTTTAAAAAGGGGATGGAGATGCCACCAAAACAGCAGGTGGCAGGAAAGTTAAGCAGCTCTAGGGGCTGTTTTTCGGACACTGTTGGAAGTGAGGTTGACCTGGGAGATGGTTCCTCCTAATTGGCAGTGTAGCAGGAGCAATTGAGGGGAATTTAACAAAATTTCTAGATTATTCTGGTTATAATAAGTTATGTCAATACAAACAGACAAGTGGGCTCAAAAACTGCTTGTGGTAGAAGCCTCCAGTGTCTTTCTGGAGACTTTAGTTTGGTCACTTAGAAGAGAAAGACGTAGAGGAGAAAGATAAGTAACATGGAAAAACGCTATTGATTTTTGTTGAATAGTTTTCATGCATAAATTCTTTATTCCTTAGTCTGTTAGGCACTGAGAATAATTTTGAGATATTAAGCTGTCTGATGTGTAACTATGAGTTGTTTATGGTTCTAGAACATTCTGATCTTATTTGTTAATTTTTCTAATTTATAGCCACCTTTTTTTTTCCTCCTGCTTTGTGTTCAAAATCTGTTGGCTGTGGATTAGTCACTAGAATTGACATCTAACAGTGATGCATAAGAAATGTGCAGTGTCAGTTTATATTTACTGACATCTTTTTTAGAGGCTCCTTCATCTTTCCTTACACAGTGTGAAAATTGGGCAACATGGTTTACCAAGAGTCCAGAAATATGGCAGCTTTTTTATACTTTGCTGAAGCGCTCTCAAATGTATAGGTTTAACAGTAAATCCTCTCCCATTAGATCATTAAAATGGTATTACAGACTAAAAATGTGCAGACTGAAACTGTTTTCCCCTGGGCCCCAGCCTTTTCCTTATGTTATGACTGAACTAGGGGACAAAAACAGCAAAGGAAATTGTGTCTAGTCGGTATTTAGACTGACTAGATTCTGACTAGAAATTGCGTCAAGTCAGTATTTAGATTCAATACTTAAACAGGATGATTTTTCTGTCTGCCAATCTGTATAGTCAATAATAATAACAATTTAAAAGTTGGTTTCTTATAAATAAGGATTTAGCTAACAGCAAATAGGTCAAAAGTGGATAAATTGGTTGCAATTTCAAAAACACACGTGTGAATTGTTTTGTACATATAAAATGTGAGAGACTGTGATATAAAGTGGCCTAAGACATAGAGCAGGGGGACTATGGTGCCAAGTTGAGTGAAATGAGGTGGTTGGTACTTGTCAGGAGACACAGTGTTTCCCAAAAACGTGCGGTATAGCCTACGTGAGGGTTGCGTAATTTCAAAGCTAGCCGAAGTCTGTTTGAATACGTGCTCCAGATTTGTGAACATTTGCTCATTTGTTAGCAGAGGAGTCTACAGTGGAGCCAGATGCTTAGCTATAGGGGACACTCTGAGCAGCATTTGCTGAGACACATTCACCGCCAGCAAGGGCCAGGAATTGTAAATAACTATCTTGGGTCAGGGACCAAGTTGCTCTGAAAGTCTAGTAAGTCTAAAGCATTTGCCTTCTTAGTTTGATTTGCTCAGTAAATCCCTTTACAGCCTTTATATTACTTCAGATTCAATCTTGATACATACATGAAATGCTCTGTTGCTTTTTTTTTCTTTCTTTTTTTTTATTTTATTTTTTCTCAGCCTTTCCTCTTTGAATATGGCTCCAGGTGCTTTAGATGTTCCTGGGGAATACGAGAGTGTTAGCTTTTGTGCTTCTGTACCACACAATAAAAATAAAGACTGAATGTGCATGCTGGGTTGAAAGGAAGTCCTAGAGAATCTTTAAACATCAGACACTAAATATGACCCTCTGTTCATAGGCCTTCAAATCCAGAGCTGTGCTGGGGTTCCTGTAAGAGGTGGGCATGTAGAGTACACATACATATATATGTTTATATATATATTTACACGTATATATATATTTACATGTATATATTATATTTATATATGTATAAATATATTTATCATACATATATTACCAGTAAATCTGGTCAAATAAATGACAAGGGATCTAATAAACTCTCAGTGCTTTGGAAAATGCAAGCTGAGGGAGCTACGTGTTTGAAAATCTGCTCTCCCCAGAAGTCAGGAATATAGAAATCTCAGCATCTCTGCATGCTCTGTTTCCCCAAACAGTATTTCCCTGAAAATGAAATGAACTGATTGCATATCTGAAAGAATCACATGGATGCTGTGGCTACCTCTGCAAACGTTTTATTAAGGTTGTTAATGAAGGCAATACAGGTTGCAGCCAAATCCTGTTACTGCTTCAGATTGACAGGGATTGCACAGGCACTGCTATCATAAAGCCCAGACACAAATTTTCTCAGAAATAGGCGGCAGAAGCCCTGGCCAGCATTTTTTTCTATGTAACAGTGTTTGATTTGTTTTTCACATGTATGCGTTTTGTTTGAACTTGGGCCTTTACCCATTCTGGGTGGAGGCTCTAGGCGGTCAGATCCCCTCATTTGGTCTCAGTTTCATATCCCATTTTTTGTGCATTAGCACATCGTGGCTGCTGCTGCACAGGACTCTTGTGTTTATGGTTCCTCCTTGAAACTAAGTGGCGGCTGGAGTCTCTAATACTGCACCCGACCTTTACATTCCAGAGCTCAAATCAGCACTGCAATTTCTATGGTTCAGAGATTATTAATCATGAGTGATAAAGAGCTGCAGACTTCGTGTGTTTGGAATGAGGGGATTCATATCATAGCACTGTGGGAGAATGCTGAAATTAAATCAGAAGCAATTTTATATATATATATATATATTAAATTGAAATAGTGATACTACTATTTTTGAT
The DNA here is from genome assembly GCA_013389825.1 of Crypturellus undulatus. Lineage (NCBI taxonomy): Eukaryota > Metazoa > Chordata > Aves > Tinamiformes > Tinamidae > Crypturellus > Crypturellus undulatus. The sequence goes on along the minus strand of VWPW01084855.1, from coordinate 658,974 downwards.
GAAGTTCAGCAAGTTATAACGTTAAGTCTATATTTGCTGCGGCGAGCCATCTACATGTGGATGCAATTTGTTTTATTTTAATAAGGCTGCAGAAACGTGCAGCGTGTTGAGAAGCCAGCCATTCAAACAGTTGCTTTTCTCTCAGATGTTAACTTGACCGCAGCAAAACAAGCTTTCAAATGAAGAAACCCCATAAGGGACAAGGGTTGGTTTTCTGTACTGATAAGGGTTTCACGGGATTGCCTTCCTGTCTCTCAGAAAGGTTTGTAGCAATTGCTGCACACTACAATAATAAAAACTATTCTTACCTAATTTCCTAAAGCTCCTTTAAAGTCTTTTTCCAATTAGTTTGCAACTGTTATAGGGATTTTTAATCTAAATTAAAAAAAGTAATCAAGGCAGTATGACTCTGCTCAGCCCTTAGGGAAGATTATCCATATTCAACCCCTTCTAATGGCCTATTGCAACCTGATATATTGGCAGTCGTCCAGCCTGTGTAGCAGTCCTACAGCGTCTCAGGCCTTGAGCCCTTAAAAGGACTTTTCTTTAAATTGAAACAGCGTGTTTTGTTTGATTTGTTTGACTTGTTTCCTTTTCCCCCTTTCTTTTTAGTTCCATCCTTACTTGGAGCGATTTTTTTACCTCTCTCCGGCTGCTGCCAAAACCCAAGCTCAAAAACCATCCGGGGAAGGGGAGGTGTTCAGTACCATTGGAGGCAATCTTGGCTCCCATGAAACAAACACCCACCGTCTGTCTTCGATCCACCCTGCCAGGACCAGTGTCCACTTTGTACATTGCATGAAGTGAGGGTGACCAGGAATTGTCTTTCTCTGGCGTGTTAAGTGAAAAATACATCTAACCTAGAGAGACCTGTGCCCTCGGTGATGGTGTGAGAGGAGATGCGAGACGGGCAGGATGCGGCCGTGCTGGGAGCACCAGCAGTTTCCATGTGCATTTCCAGCCTTAGCAGAGCTGTCACGTCCTGGTGGGTGCAGCTTCCCCACGGCCGCCCCTGGAGACCACAGATTTTCTTGCTGATGTGCAAAAAACTGGGATCTTTCAGAGCAGCAGTAAGGGCTGAGGGAATTAAACAGTCCGATCAGGTCAGCAGTGCAAGGAGGGAGTTAGGGCCCTGTCTCTGCAGCAGCAGAGGGAATGGCTGTGAGTCTCTTTGCACCACGAAGGAGTTTGGAGCCTGGATGGTAGTGAATAAAGTGTCTAAATACAAAGTTCACCCATTAGGCTTTTGGGTATTTTTTTTCCCACAGAGCTTAAAGACCAAATTCTCAGCTTTCTTAGGAGAACAGGTTAAATAATGTTGGAAAAAGGTGTCCCTGCCTTCCCCACACTCACACAGTGTTTGCACATCAAGGCAAATCCACCTTTCCGCCCTGGTGTTTCCAGCTTCGGGGTGTGTGAGCGCTCACCGCAGGGTTATCGCGTCACCACTGCGGTTGTTTGCGGTGGTTCGGGCGATGGTGATGTGCGTGCTCCAGCCCAGCTCCCGTGCAGACTCCCTCAGAGCCTCCCCGGCCTGCCCTGTGCAGGGGCAGCGTTGGCACCGGCATCAGAAGGAAGCTGCCCAAATTCAGACATCCCCCATTGCTCACACATCCCTGCTCTGAGGGGAGAGGGGGAGAGGGAAAGAGGCAGAGGGAGAGAAGGAGGGACTGCCGCTGGAAAGTAATCAGGATTAGGTTAGTGCAGGGTCTTGCGACAGCTAAGCTTAATGCATTTATTCGGCATTTCTGCTCATGCTGCATCCCCCTCCACACGCCAGCTTCCTCGTGTCACCCGCACAGAGAGTTCCGGTGCTCAAATGCTGCTTGGGAGCATCAGTAAATAACCGGGCACCATGGCTCGGGAGAGGGACAAAGGAGCGTTTCAAGGAAAGTTAAAATAAAGCATGTGCGTTTACTCCCCGGTCTGGGGATATAAGTATTCGTGTGCTGATGGAATTCCTGATAATTTCTGAGTCTGATTATTTTTCTGCACATTTCAGGAAACGGTTCGTTTGTCTAGCTAGTGCCCATTATGTGAGGCATATAATACGGGCAGGATTTCTGATGATTAAATGCAGTATATATGCCCAAGTCAACAATAATACAAGTCTTCTAAAAATATACATGTTTCTCATGTGTGTCATTGCTTGGGATGCCAGGAAAATGCGATTCATATGCAAGTGTAATAAAATGGAAAAATAATAAGTGTTCTTGTAAATCTTTTTGTTTTTCTTCACTTTCTAGAGATTCCAGCAATTTTCAAAAATATGTACTGTCTTTGCAAATTTTCTGCCAAAAAAGAAAAGCTAGTTCATTCTGTAATATGACCCATAATGTGGCTGAATATATTCTGCTTTTATATTACTCAATACTGTTTGAAGTGTTTCCAAGGTGACATCCAGCACACCCTGGCTTAGTAAAGTATTTAATTAGTATAATGACTAGCCAACATGATGAGGGGAAAAAATTCTCTCTGGGTCATGTCAGGAGAGAAACTTACCCTGAACTATAGCTGAACTGTTTTAAGCAAACTGCTCTTTTAATAGAGGCACTGTTTTTTATCATAAGTACTTGACCTTTTTCTTGTTTTTTTTTTTTATTATTCTTTTCCTTTTTTTTTTAACGAAGAAAAAAGTTGTTTGGAGATGTATTGGCTAGGGAGGCATGATTTTTTACAGTCTTTATCATGATTTTTTTACTCTGAATACATAGACTGTTTGAGTTAACTGGAAGCTGCTGCTTGTCTTTTTGTTACAGGAATATCTCTCGGAAAGGAAGGCACGTAAGCTTTCATTTTCCTTGTAGCCGATGACAGATATTGCCAGGGACTCAATAGGTGGCACTCTTACCTCTGAGCTGGGCTCCTGTGACTATGTTATGCACAGGGTGGTAGGATATATATATATATATATTAAAAAAAAAAGCCCAAACAAACAAGAGGTAGATATTAAAAAGTGAATGGAGTAGAACAGGGCTGATCCAGTTGTGAAATTAGCTGTTCTTTTCTTCTTGCTTGTGTAATGCTTTAGCTCTCCAGAAAGGTGCTACTCGGTGATGATTTTAAAAGTGAGGACCGAGTATAAAAATGTGGGAATACGTCTAGGCCTAGCAATGGCAGACACTTCAAGGACCCCTTGTCTTGCCCTTTGCAAAGCAGTTGCAAAGCTGCAAGAGAGACAACTCTTAGGTTTCCTTCTGGCAGCATGGCAGGAAGCGGCAGATTCCAGCCTGGTTTTGCAATGTTAGGTTTGATTATGGCTTAGGGAAACCTTCAGCCTGTTTATTCTAATGGAAAAAATCTCATTGATTTTAATAACTTTTGGATCATGCCGTAGCTTTCTGGTTGTTATACAATATCCCGGGAGAGATTTTGTAAGGTTTGGGGGTTAGCAAGCTTTGGCTTGCTGTTGGCATGACAAATGTGCTCCGTTGTTAGTTTTTAGAATCAGGAGCTGGGAGATCTGGTTTCGCTTATGGTTGTACCACAGGCTTGGACAGATACTTGGATTCCCTGCCTTGGTATCAAGGTTTTCAAAATGGGGATGATAATCCCATTGTCATCTCCTGCTCTTACTTATCCTGCTAAGGTTCTGTGAGAATTCATTTGTTTTTGAAATGCTCCGAAGTCCTCAGAGAACACTGTATAAGTACGAAGGCTTGTTTTATTTTATTATTCAGTGCATTCTGTCTGAGGCTTACAAAACATTTGGTTCCCAGTTTGGAACTTGCCATAGAAGGAATTATTATTGAGGGCTTAAGAGAACTATTAAATCACATGGAGCTCTTAGGAAAAAAAAAAAACAATCTCAAAATCCCAAGCCAACTGCCCCCAACTCAAACTGCTGTCTGAACAGGGAATGTTTCTGTATTCTTTCATTCTGCAAAAAGCATGCATCGGTCCTGAGAATTGTACACAAAGGGGATCTGAGTGATCCCTGCTACACTTAACTCCTGAGATTCAACCATTTCTGCAGCATTTTCGGGTTGCTTTTCTTCATTATATTGCAGGAGGTAGTAGTCCTGTTAGGAGATATGAGCCAAAGTTGTCACTTGCGTGTTGCAGATTGTGGGTGAAATACATCATGATATGTTTAAATAAATAAACAGATGGGGACCTGTCTGCTGATTTCATGGCTTTTGACATAGAACACATTTGTCTTCTAGCAGACTTTTTTTCAAATATTTATTAAATTTCAGCTACAGTACATACTGCACACATTCTCTTTTTTCAACAGCAAACCCCCACAGAGGCTTGAGGAGAGGGAACACTCTGTAATTCTCAGGAGGCTGTAGTGCACTGCACATTCGCTTTGCCAATTTCTTATACTGGATGTTTTTCTAAAACCTTTGAACTGCAACTTCATTCTAACAAGAGGGAAAATATCCTGTTTAATTAATAAGACATGGCAGGGCGTGAATAAGTGCATATTTATGATCAAAGCTTCTTGTCCTAAATGAACATCCTCTAGTACAATTCAAATAGTGGAATGTCTGAATAGCATAACGCAATTTTATTATAAAATGTTACTTTTTGTCAAAGAATTTGCATAATGTAAATTAAATGAACAGGCTAATAAGCTCTGAGTGAAGAATTCTGCTGTTTTATTCTCTAACCAATTAGATCATTCCATTTTTCAGGCATTCTTTGTTGTGCAGATTAAATGACTATATAATGTTAAGTTGATTTTTTTTTCTGTTTTAGCAGAAAAACATAACTAGCAATAAAGAGCAAATTAAATAATAGTCAAAATAATTAATAGGATCATTTACTTGCCAACCCCAACAATTAAAATAACATCAAAATGACCGGATTGCATGACACAGAGAATACTGCCCAAACAAGAAAGAGAAAGGACTACCTTCTTCATCTCTTGCAATCATCTAAACTTTACTTGATTTGAGGTGTTCCAAGGTGCAATATTACTTAGTAAATATTGAGGCAGAAATTTAAAGAGGTGTTTTCTTCCTTTTTTCTGTGCCAGAGTTCTGAGAAATTGTTTGTTTCTTCTCTGCAGGTGTTGATGTTTCTTACCTGCATGTGTAACAAATTGCGTTTTGGGAACTCAGGACAGGATAGCAGGGGAATTCTGAGAGCTGTTTCTAACATTTTACTAAACTATGGGAGCTGGAAAAGGGAATTAAATGGGTTACAGGAGAAAATCAGGATCCCTGTCTTTTTGAAAATATATTTCAGTGAAAGCTGAGAATGCAACATGCACTGCTCATGGAGTATATAGAATGTCATACAAACTTTTTGCCTTTGGAAGTTACTATTTAAAAAGCTTTTACACAGAGGGAAAGATGTGTATTCTCTGAGTAAAAAAAAAAAATCACAGAACAGTTGTCATGTCCTTTATCAAAAAAGAAAAGCAAGCAAACTTGTGCATTACAAAGTAGACTGTGCAAAAAAAAAAATTAATCTACATTCATGAGATGGACAGCTCTTCTCTACTCCAGATGTTTAATAGAGAGATTGCTTGGATTTCTTACCGCTGATTTTCTGACCGCTTAAAAGATGCAGCATGTGCTTTGAATGGGGGATGCAGGGATGCAGGTGTAGGGCTGCTCTTCGGACACGTCAGTGAAGGTAGCTTCAAATCCTCAGAGTTCCCGAAAATCAGTACTGGAAATGCTGGGTTTGGGGCACAGATGTGAGTCAGTCAGTGTGGAAAACCCCCCAGCATCGTCTCCTGTGCTCTGTCCTGCTCTGTGAAGCTGTCCCAAAGCTTCTGCAAAGACCTTTTGTGGTGCCTATCTTCTCTGCTAGGTCCCAGACACGCTTGGACCTGTCAAAAGCAGGGCTTCACCCATCAAGGAGGAGGATCTGGTTCCTCCTGATTGACACAGAGAAAAAACAGGCAAAGACCTTTCAAAGAGCACATTACTGTTCTGTTTTAAATGTGCTACTTTGTGGAAATCTGTTTCACTGTATTTTTTTCAGTAAAGTTCTCACTCTTAGCATTCTTCATCCAAGCCCCAAATAAAGAGAGTAAAAATACAAGACAATCCTTGAGCTATAGCAAAAGCTTATCCTGGCCTCAAGGGGAAATTGTTTCTTTGGTTTCTTTATTGAATTTACTGGATACAAATATTTTGTAAAAGCATAATAGAACGAAAAAAAATAAAAATCCTGTGGACAATCATAATGGCATCTCAGCTGTAACAGGGTAGATGCACAAGACATGTTAAACCTAAGAACCTCTGGGCCCAGTAAACAGGAATTGTGCTCTTATCTCAAATTCTAGCCCCTTTATTATATGTGCTTTTCATTATCTGTGTTCTGCTATTTTTATGTTTGCAGGCACATAAATCCAGGGAAAAATGACTAACCAGAATTTTCACTGCTAGTGGGACTGCTTTAAATGCAGTTCTTTATATTTTCGGCATTTCTTAACCTCCTCAACCCTTCCATGTAAAATGAGTTTAAGAAATACTATTTTCACTGTCTCACCATAATGCACTTTCATGGAGAAGTTTGCTTTCTCTTGCCAGCATTTCAATAAATTATTGTGTTTTTCAACCAGCTCTTAGACTATTGTATTGTAGAATGTATGTAAGATACTGTATGATACAATACCCTTATTGTACTGTTATTTGTCCAGTGCACATCTGCTGTATAGTTTCTTGTCCACAGAAAGGGTAAGTCTATTCTTTTTGCTGACTATATCCATCAGGCATACACAGTACCAAGTCTGGTCCTTGCACAAATGTACATTCATTCAAAAGCTTTTTGTGCTTCTACAGCTTTAGATCCATCTGTGCTTTGCTTTTCTAGAATACACATTTCTTAGTTAAATGAGAGGGAGTAGCTCCCTGTATTTCTGGCTATATTTTAGCGAGAGACACAGAAATAAACTGTTTTAAGAGGACTGTGGTTTCAACAGGTGCTCTTCAATTAGGCTCCAGTGCACTGTAATGCTACAGTAAATACCTGAGGGCACAGGTATTTGGAAAGTTTAAATAACAAGGTATTTGATTCTACCTACCTTGCTCTACCTCCTGCCCTTTTTGAAATAAGCTAATTGTGAAATTCATCAAAAGAAAAGCACACTAAGGAGAGCAGAGGATAACAATTACAGTTAATCTGCAGCCATGCTTGGAAAGGAGAACCTTGCTTAAGGGCTAGGTCCAAGGGTATGGTTAGCAGTCGTTAGTGGAATTAAAGTCATATCTTTTGAATGATGATTTCTTCTAAATTATGTGCTTTTCTGGTTTAATGATAATTGCCCATGGGGTAAGAAAGTGAAGTCACACTAATTATCACGAGAGGGAAGTAATAAATGGCGGGGGGGGGCGGCACCTGCCTTGTTTTTATCCCAACAAGCTCCCCTTTCAGTGTGTATTCCTTTGGAAAGAGAGAGATGTGGAAGCTCTGCCGTATAATACCCTCATTGCATAAGATAGTAATACATATACATACATATATATATATATACCCAGAGATAATGATTATCTCGTTTCTTTTGTCAGTAACACGTCACTGGCAGTCTTAAAAGTTTCACTGCTTGCTAACACGTATCCACATATCCTCAGTATCCTTTATCATTGCACTTTCGGTCAAGATTTCTGTTTGGGCATTTCAGAAAACAGATAATGTTAAGTGCACACTCGCTGCAGGTGGTTTACTTACCTTGACTTACAGTCAGGGCAATTCTGCTTCTTAGGAGCGTGTAGACCATGAAGGCGTTCACTTTAGCATCTGCTAAAAACAACTGAAGAAAGGAAGCGCACCATGGAAGCAAGCTGAACCCTTCAGTGCTTTTATTTATAGGTCTCACTGATACTTTGTTTTCTAGAAACTGAGAAAATTGAAATGTGTGAAAGCTCTAGAAAGTTTGTGAATAACACCACCTTTAAAATACTTGTGTTCACCATTCTTCTGGAAATGTATTATTGCAGTAATCAAATATTTTCCATCTTTCTGCGGTTAATCCCAAAGGATTCAGGGAAGAAAAGCATGTATGCAAAATTTTAGTTTCAGTGCTTGCTCTCTGTAATCAGCTGGTGGTAGTTGCTCTCTTGTTATTTGTTTCGTGCTGTTTTATAGTCCAGAAAATTACTTAACTGTACATGCTCAGCTATCTCTTGCGTAAGACTGCAGAAGATTTCTTTGACATTACTGATACCCTACAGCAAAATCCTTTGACGTGGAGGTGTCAGTTGTCATGACTCAGAAGACGTCATGTTTATGGAGACGGCTGGGCTCAGAGGAGACCCCACAGAAGAAGGTGGGCTTTGACAAGTTGTTCCTCCAGGATTATTAGTCCTGATGTCCCATCTTGATAGCATGATCTTTTGTTGGTTTTGGTGTTGCTGTTACCTTGTTTTAAAGTTGTTTTGATCACTTGTCTTTCTAATCACTTTCATTTTGATCTTTTATCTTGAGAATCACAAATTGTTGCAAATCCTCTGCTATTCTTTGCTGTTTCATAGTCTGTAATTATCAGTTTATGATTATGTCACTTTGTGTCTTTACTCCTGGAAATGTATGAGATTTTGCTAAAGACTCTCAGGACTCTGGATATAAAGCCAAAAATGGAGTTCAGAATTATATCCACAACTAGATATGACTTTTAACTACATGCTTCCTACATTTGATATCATTGGAAACAGAAGGTGTCCAAAAGAGAGAGAACTGAATTGTGGGATCTGTCTCATGACAGCCAGACCACCACATTTAAAAGGCACACGGTCTGCCAGTAGCGACGGTCAGCAGTCCAGGCTGATAAGTGTCTGAGAAACCTGGTCCAGTTAGATCTTCTTGGAGCAGGAGGTTGATCTCTATGACCTCTGGAGGCACCATGCTGACTAAACTATTCTGCAATCTGTGAATTCAGTTCAAAATTCTTGGTGCAATGAAGATACCTGACAGCTGAGAACAGCAATTTTTCTAGGTTTTCAGTTGTTCTCTAGTGATAAAGGACCAAATTAAGACCATTAACCTTCCAGCTACAGGAGATGAGATCCAAAAATAAAGCAACTCTCTGTCTGTATATCTAGGGTTTGTGTTATACAATGGAATATGTGGGGCAGACATGGCTGAGCAGAAACTGATCTGACCTGGTGTGTCCACACTACAAGCTACAGTGTGATGATAAGACAATTATAAGGCCTCAGTTTCTGAAAATGTGCTGTGCCCTGGTCTTCCCTCAGGCTTGGGATCTACTCTGGACTCTTACCGGTGCAGATGCTCTGCACTTTAAGCTGGGTAATGGCCAGTGCCTAGAGGTTAAACTAGATAGCTCAGTCTGTTTGAGTTCTATGAATTAAGAGTCCATAAACTGAACTCCTCCAAGGGAGCTGCTGTGAAAGGCATCTTCAGGCTTCATTTTTCATGAACTGGGTTGTTAAACTAAGCACAAAACACAACAGCTGTTGCATTTTCATACAAAATCAGGGAAAGGTTTACCTCCTGCACATTTAGTAGAGGCTCAATGCTATGGTTTAGTAGGAAAGTTGATTGGACAGTATCAATCATGCAGCACCTGGGAACGCTGACCTGGTGCCTCTTAGCCCTCTTTCCCTGCAATTGGAATACAAGATGTATGGAAAAGAGCAGGATGGAACAGAGGATAATCCCCTGGGAAGATGGAAATCAGGACTCCAGAGCCCGTTTTTCAAGGCTGTTTATGCATGTTGCAATTCAGAGAGTTGTTGGGGGAAATTGTTCTTTGCTCCCGATTGTACCTGAAGTTACATTTTCTCTCAGATGAGCTGTTCTGCTCCAAAAGTAAATTAAGCTTTGCTAGAGCTGTCTTTGAAGACAATGTTGAGTCTTTCTGGCTACTTAAGAGTTCTCATGAAGTCATGGATGTCTCAGGAGATGAAGCCCCAAACCAGAAGCCTGTTCTGCATTTATAAGCCATTAATCAACTATACTTTATGATTCTGACATGATAATGTTTTATGTTTTCATCTCCCTCTCAACCTGCCTCTGCGAAAAGGTATATGTGTGTTTGTAGAGGGGTAGGAGGTTTCCAATCCCCTGCCAATCCCACAGAACAGTCCGATTCATAGGAAGTGTTTACAGACTGGTTCTTATGAGCTGTAACTGCAATTTGCTAAGGTCAAATAACAATTTTCACAACAATTGTACAGAGCTGATTTGCTATACTGATTTAATCGGAAAGACCTTGCAACGGCCTGGAAATTGTTGTGTCCTGGATTTCTTGGAAATACTTTCCAAGCTGTTTGCTTATCTTCTAGGCAATATGGAGATATCTTTGCTAAACTGCAAGAGAGTGAACAAAAGCAACTTTCTGTGTCCATTGAGATACAAAGGCAGGACATAATGAAAAAGCAGAAGAGAAGACAAGCAGACAAAGGTGATGTGTCAGAAAAGAATGTTAAATTCCATGGCTTTTAAAGTCCTCCTCCTTAAGAAATATTGACTGAAGCCCCATGGAAGCTTTGCACTTAACCACATTTTTAAAAGCTTTCATAAATATTGCAATAAAGTGAAATTCATTGGTAGTTAAACTCTAACACCAGCATAAGCTTATTTCTTATTCAGATGACTGAGCTCTAGCAGAGAAACAGCATAGGGATAGCATTGGATTTATGCCGCAAAACTTGAAATATCTTTCTGCATGAAGTAATAAAGGACACTTTCCATATTCTATTCTAATGGCCAATAAAGCATAATATGAGCTAGAAGAATAAGGCTGGAAGAAACATGGAACATATTAGGAAATAATATTTACACTACAGTCAATTATTACAGCAGCATTTTACTTTATTATGCAAACTTTTCTTGTGAACTATAATGCACCAGAAATGTAATAATAAGGGAATAAGCTGTCAAATCTTAGTCCACTCTACAAAAAAATATTTCCATTACCCATCACCATTTCAAGGTTTGCTAGGTTGAATACAAAGTCTGGCTGGAAATTACCCATGTAGGCTAGGAAAGGGAGCATGAAGAGGCCCTAAAGGTCTCTGTCAGTAGCTGTCTGCCAGTAGCACTGAAGGCAATCTTTAGGCTGCTTTAATTTGTGCTGCTTGGCAAAAGTACAAAAGGGGCACCATGCTGCATTGACCTCTGTGACTTCCTCAGAAGGACATTTCATGGTGGCCTCCTTGAGCTTGAAGCCATGGCTGGACAACAGGAAAGCTCCAATAGCGTGTTTGCTTTTTCTCTTTCTTGGATGCACAAGAGAATGGAATTCATCACAAAGCCTGGCCATCTACTGATTGGCATAGGCACAATTCAATTCCTTCCATGCTTGTTGGCAGCAGCAACATCTGAGTCCACTTGTAAGAGGATTTTCATGCAAGGATAAACATATTTTGAAATGGATGGTATGATCACTCTCTGTTGGATTCCATCTAGTTATCGAAATTGGTTTCCAACAGATTTTTGGCAGACAACTAAGACACTGATTTTTGACACTGGAGCCCTAAAGAAGTGGTTCGGTTTCATTAGCAGCAGACTTCCATGAGAGATGTCATAGGACCTAAGGTTAACTGAGGTACCCAGGCTGTCGTTCTTCCAATTTAAAGAGAAATTGATGGTAGGGTGAAGAGCCCTTGACCTGGTACTTCAGGATTGCCTAATGAAAACTTGCCTTCTTGCCCTGCCATTGGTTGAGTTTTCTCTCCGGCAAAATATGTGTGGAAATAGTGTTGTTTTCAACAACACTAATGGAGCTTTTTTCTTTATTTTTTCCAGTGTTTGCATGCTAACAGAAATCAATTCACAATGCTATAGAAATGTTTAAAAAATTATTTATGAAAGTATCCCTTTCAAAACCACGAGACAAAAAATACATCCTGTGCATGCAGGCTATAGTCATTTTTGGCTTCTGCAGTGAACTATGAAGTAGGAAGCAGTAAAATTATTGTGTTGGATTTTGGATTTCAAAGTGCCCACTGCATGGCTGCCTGGCCAGTCGTGGCTAAACTTAATATCTTAATCAAAACTTTTGAGCAAGACCCATATGCTGGATATTATAATTTACCAGACATGTTATGAGCTACCAAAAAGATGCAGCTGTGCAAACTTTCATATTACCCAGGTCCTCGTTCTTATATGGATGTCAGTGTCTGGTAGCTGTTCACCGCAGCTGGACCAGCCACATCCAATAAAGTATCCTACAGTAGCTTTCATGGGTACTATGATATCATATTTGCTTTATTCATTCTCAGTTTAAGAAACACTTTCCAAAGTCTTTGCCAAAAACATCAAAGGTTAGGTTAGACTGAAAATCTTAAACACCTTTTTTTCCCTCTGAACAAAATGTAAGGCTCCTCAGATGAAGTAAATTACGCTACCACATTTCTTAGACTGGATTTTTTTCCCCTTTTCTCCAGGCTTTGAATCTAAAACAGCTTTTGGGGGGAGTTGCCATTAAGTACTGAGTACTTAAGTACTGAGTTGTGCTCTAATATATTCTGTTCCCTGATGTTCACAGTTAAAACAGTTGCTTAGCACAGCCTGAAAATATTGTATGCATGGTAGACTTCGGTTCTGCCTTTTTTGTTTTTTTCTTTTTTCCCCTTTCCTGTGTGTCAGAACTGGGATAGCCTTAACTGTCACATAACCTCATTCTGCTTAACCTTTCCAGAGCTTGCTAAATGCAGGTAAATGCAGTTTAATGCCAGTTAAAATGCTGGAGATTGCTGTCCTGAGAAGTCACTTGAAACAAGCAGACCCACATCCTGCTAAAGTCTGCAGTATTCCCTCTCCTTCAGCTGCTGTCCGTCTTGCTGGATGGACAGGCCTGGGAGAGATGGGAGAGCAATGTCACATTTCAAAGCAGATTCCAAGGCAAACAGGTTGCACTTCTGAGTTTTTTCAAATTTGTCTAAAAATAGGTGGATGAGATGGCATTTGTGCTAATTACATAGTACTCTGAACATGTCTCACTCTGCAAAATGTTATCAATGTAATTTCATATGGGGCCATTTTTGCTCTGCTTTCAGCTTACATCAGTCAAGGTTTTCACTTGGAGGGAAGTTAGTTAAGTGTCCCTTGCTGCATCTCCTAAGAGAGTTTGTTCAGGGTTAATTAAATAATCTAACAAAGCAATTACTGCCTGGTTCAGCAATGTGCTAAGCCAGTCCCTTGAGGGTGAAGGACACTGAGTAGCTTTGAGGTTAGGCCTTCTGAATAAAAAGCAAACTAACTTTTTGGGCTTTCTCCTTAGATGCAAAGATAGACATCTTGTTAAGCTTGACTGCATTTAACTTCTATGAACATATGAAGGTACTTACTCCTCACCCAAGCAGAATCTTCCTCCGTAGTCTTAAGAAGACTAACTGCCCAATTTTTATAAATATTTTCTTTTTTTTTTCCCAATCTGTACAAAGAACATTTGGCTCCTCAGTCTCTCATATTCCCAATTTCACAAACCTTGTCAAGGGGAGATATAGTAATATGCTGAAGCTCATTTTTGAAAGCAAGCCTGAATTTTGCATTCTCAGCTTTAAAGAAAGCTGAGAAAAATCTAGGACTTCCAAAAGGCAGGGTTATACATTTTTCTTCACAGCATTTTTTTTCACAGGAAATTGCCAAAGCTCCTGAAGTAAGAACTGATAGATAGCTGAAAACCTAGAGGTCGTTTAAGCAGAGAACTGCCACTGACTTGCTCTTAATTCAGCTCCCTGTTTCCTGTTTTCATTGACTTGCTCCCACATGAGTTCCAGAGAATAAAGACCAGAGTTTTATTTACACAACAAGGCTGACAAATGCTGGCCCTTTACATGGTGCACAGTATGTTCAGAATAAAACTATTAACTTCAGACGAACACCTTTTTGGGGTCACCATTCTTAGAAGCAATTTCATGCTCTGCAACATATATATAACCACATGCCTTACTCCAAAGAGAATACAAAACTCATGGTCTCCCCAGTCTGGAGAAAGCTTAAATTACCTTTTTGTTGTGGCATAGCTAAATATCTTTGTGTCCTTCAGCTATATTTCTTATGGAGACTTCCCTGTGGTGATAAGAAGAACAGCTTTGCCCATTAACCAGAAAAAACAACAGCAAACCTTTCTTTTAAAGCAGTGATTCCTCCTATGAGTGAGCTGAAATAAGGAGTGCCTTCCTGACCTCATTAGAGCTCCAAATCAAGCAAGATCCTGCTGGGTTATGATCTTCCATTGACGTCTCAAACCAAACATTATTTCTGATTTGACTCCTTGTGTTTAAAATTGTACAAATGAAGAATTCCATAAGTCTGTAATTCTATAATTTCATAGAATTTCTTTTTCAGATGCCTGGCTGTAATTCTGTTCTTTCAGAGATTTTAATACTCTTCAGATCAAAACAAATGCTTATGACTTCTCCTTACCTCATTTTCCATTACCTCATCCTATGTTTTACTGTGATGCAGATGAAAATAAAGTTTTCTTACTTACTTGGCAACTGGACCTTTCAGTTCCCAAGGATTGATCACTAGGATTCATCACTGAGGTTTTGTTTCTTTCATTATTTTTTCTCTCTCTAAAAAAAACAATTCTCTTCTTGTTGTTATAACCATAAAAAGCTGACATTAACAAAAGAAAAAAGGATATGCACCTGCATAAAGTTCATAACTGAGGTTTTCTTAAATCTCTTTAAAACAGTAAGTATATATTTTCATAAAGCTATTCCTTTCTTGTATATGCTACCTCATTTTTGGAAGAATCTTTTGGTCCTAAATCTTCTACATTTTCTGAGGAAAGTAGGAAAAAAAAAGATGGTTCAAATGGATAGCTTTCTCGTGTCCTGGAAAAATAATTCAGAGAATGTAACTTTGTTAACAAAATAATTCAGGTATAAGTATTCTAGAGATCCTTAAGCCTCAGACATATCTAATTATGGCCTACTAAAGCTGTAGAAATTGAGTAAAATTTTGTAGATCCCTTACAACAGTCTCTTGAACTAGAAAAAAGAAGTATATTTTCATTGATTGTTGCTTCTGCTGTGTTTATAAATGCTCAATAATCATTTTTTTCCATACTTTTTTTTTAAAGTGTATAACTCAGCAAGTAAGTTGCCTTGCGGTTGAAGTCTTTAGAACCTATGAAACACCATCACCAAACCAAAATATTATCTTCTATCTGATGAAAGAGACTATCAAAAATACCACCACACATCTAGTTTACCTGTGCAGGGAACTCTTTAAAAAAAAATCACATAATAATAAAAATATAACTTGTTGATAAGTTTGCTTGACATTGAATGTCTTCTGGTATTGATTTTTTAAGCCTTGGTAAAACAACAGATGAAAAGCTTAAGAGAGAGGCAGTTACCACATGGTTAAAAGGTGTTTAGAAAAGAAAAAATAACTCCCCTCTGGCACAGTTGCTAGCTGCTTTCACAGTTAATTTGGAACCAGATGATCCACAAACAACTCCATGTCAAAGTATTCAAGGCTGCTTTCTTCTAATTGGACTCAAGTATATCATAGCATTCTGTTTCATAATTTTTAAATTAACTTGAAACTATAAAAAAGATCTGAATTTCAGAATGACCTTTTGCAATATTTTCCTGAACTGGTCAGATTTCTTTGAACTACTTGCTAGCAGATACGTCTGCCAGAACATTCATGGGAGCAACACCATAAAGACACAGAGTCACCTAAAAATATGGAAGTTTCATTTTTTTTCTCTCCCTCTCCCTCTCCCGGTTTTTATTGCCTGGGGAGTTGTTCTGGGCTCTCATCACTGTGGCTAGTTGCTGTGTGGATGCATTCCTCCTAACCGAAAGAAACAGGTCTATTGCTTCCCTTCTTCCAGAGCCACCCATTCCTGCTAGTAAACCTATCAAGTAAAACCTCTCTATGTAATTTAACTCTGATTATGCTTTTTTTTTTTTTTTTTTTTTTTTTCAGAGAATAACACATTGCCCTGCAGGACATAGCTCAGGAAAAAAGAAAAGGAGTATCTGGCATTTGTTAGATTTGCCTCTGACTCTGGGGATGTACCTCCTGTTTGCTTGGGTTTGAGAACTGCTACAGAGTTCAGCTGTGCTGCTTTTCCTTTGGTGGCATGCCTACAGCAAAGTGGCTTGTTTAAAATCCAATTATCTAGTTTTCATCTGTTTAGTGAGATTTGAGTTTTATTGCAGTCTGAGACCATCAAAATGGAAGCTTTAGAATTGGAGTTAAAGGAAACATGAAAGCCCTCTATTAAGATGACTAATATTCCAGATGAAGCTAATTAGTATGATAACCTATTCACATAACAGAATTTTAAAATTAGTGAGATCAGCCCTGCAATTCCATTAACTACATTATAACTCTTCACATGATTTTTCCCCCCCACTAAAGAAAGGTCTTAGAAATGTGAGATTTCAATTTACTTTATCATCTGGTGGAGCTCATCAGCACCACACGCTACAGTGAATATTGTGGTTTTCACAGCAGGACCTTTCTTTATCTCTGCAAATTTGTAAATTAAAATAATTTCACCTGGGGAAATCCTGCATCAGAAAAATGCTGGTGACCTTGACATTGCTTTTCTCTTCCTTTTTATTTCTACTTCTTTTTTGCCGTAACAAAATACAATGACAAACAAATGATAAGAGGCTGTCTTGTGGTATGCATCTTTTCTAAGAAATTCATTCTTGTACTAGGTGGTGTTCTAAGCTTAGATATTCTGATTTACATGGTACCCTGATGGGGACACCTGTTAAAAAGAAAGAAAGAAAGAAAGAAAAAAAGAAAAAAAAACAACAGGAATAGTAACAGAAAAAAAAAATGCATATGATTTGGTTTATTCTACTGAGTCAGGAAGCAGCTGGGGTGAAAATGGGTGGGAACATGCAGTACAGGTAAGAGCTAGTTCATTAGCTTATGAGCAAATATCCTGGCACACCATCTGTGTCTGTTTATTCTATTATATCCACTTACTTCTTGATTTATCAGAATTTTAATGGCTTCCCCCCTCTCTTTTTACTCTCTCTTTCTTGCACACTCTTAGCTTTAATCCTTGTATTTTAAATGAGAAAGTTTTCAAAAAATGAAATGTGGTGTTTGAAATGATTTCACAGAAAACTGTTTTATTGTTAACATATGGGCCTGATTTTCAGTTTGAGCTATAGCAGCAATTGGGTGTAAATTGTGTATAAAGGACAAAAAAGGTGTTGTACAACAAAATGGGAAATCAAAGCCACAGCATGAAGAGCATAACTAGCTACAAGCATAAGAAATTGTTTTGTGTTTATTACGGTGGCATAAATAATTAATGTAACATAAATGTAAATAATTCACATGAATGTAAACATAGCAATAAATCTTTATCATTGCATTATTTCAAATCTCTTCTCCCCAATATGTCACTCAACAATAAGAAGGGTTGTCACGAGGGCTCATCTCGGTCTCAGAGGGAATGCTGTTAACATTAAGGCTTAATGCCTTTGACCCTTTTTAAATTGCATGTGCTTACTTCCTGGATTATCAGCATGAGTGTGGCACTTACCACAGTGTTTGCTCCGGAGGCTTGAATTCATCAGCCGGCTCTCCCCTCCATTCCCACTATCAGGAAATGACAGGGCTGGAAAGGCTGCAGCAAGCTTCAGCCCTGGTGCAGAGACAGATATTCCTCCACCAAATGACTCTGCAATTGTTTGTAAAAGCATTGTTTATGATACAATTGAACTCCTGCTCTATATGATAGATCTGTAAGAAATCAGAGCATCTATTTATTTGTTTATCTTGGAGAAGAAAATTAGTGCCTAATCAGGAACTTTACCAAGTACGATACTCTAAAACTGATGGGGAAAATCATTGTAATAGCAGTGTCTAAGGTGCAGCTAATTTAATTTAATGAAACACCCATTATGTAATCTAGAGGCACTTAGAGGGGAAATTTTAGGACTTTCTGCCTGGAAGAAAATTCACTTCAGCTGCACCGAGAGAAGCTGATGCAGCAGCGAGAAGCATCCGTACCCGTGCTCCGAGGCCGGGAGCCAGCCCGGATCCTTGCCCAGGCCACCCCGTGGAGAGATCAGCCTTGGCCACCGTGGCCACCGCAGGCAGCGCATGCTCCATGCACCGTGGTGGCACCGGGCCCAAGAGCAGTTGCCAGCATCCCTCGTCCAAGAACGGCAGCGGCACCTCTGAGAGATACTTTGTCCTTAATCCCCTGCCCCTCCGTTCTTTTCTTTTCGCTCTTTTTTGTTTTCCCACAACTATGAGAGTTCAAGATAAAATGTCAGCCTCGGCTTTTGACTACAACCTGAAAATTGAAAATAAGAAGCGTTGTGACATTTCAGCTCTGAGACCTTTATTTCCTGGCTATTGAAAAATAGACCTGGCTGCATCGGAGCTTGTTTCCATCACTGCAAAGCCAAAGGAAAGTCACACAGGCAAAATATCACCTGAAAGCTTTTCTGTTTTGCTTTTGTTATATTTCTAGGGCTAGCTTTATTGTTCTTTGACTCTAAAGGTGCAACAGCTAGGGTTATCCTTAATTAGTCTTTCTCCTTGGTAAGACACTGCGCTGCTCATGTAAACTCCACCAGACGCTACTTCGGGTGCCCGTGACCAGAACTTAGTCTGTGCACAACGGAGAGGTTGTGTTACAGATTAATGTGAGATCCTAACCAACCAGAGGAGAGATGCCAGGCTCTAGTTTCCTCCCTCCAGCCCTTCCCGTGCTCCCTGGCTGCCCTGGGCTTCCTGCTCAGAGAGCCCAGCGGGCAGTAAGAATGTCCCCACACCGCAAACCTTCCTGGAGACACCCCGGCCCTCGGGATCAGCCCAACTAAGGGCGCTGGCTTCAAGGGAACAAATATTTTATTCACTATTTCTTACAATTTTCTGCTTACAGTTAGTATTGGCTTTCTTTGCATCTGTAGTGATAAAACCTAGATCCTGGTTCTGTGGTGAAGTCACAGCTGCTTTCTCTCTCTCCCTCCTTTTTTTTTTCTTTCTTTTTCTTTTTTTTTCATATGTGACTTTTGGAAGGATTATTCTCTAGGGCTTTTTCTGTATCTTGATACCCTATTATCTCAGCTTTGATATGGCTGCCTCTTTTGCCATGTAAGATTTCACTCTTCGAAGTGCAAAAGAGCTGAACTCTTGGGCCTACCAGTTACACACTTGATTTTTCTAAGAGCCTTTTTTCTTTCCTCACCCTGTAGCCACGAGAGTAGGGTCCATGACATCAGGAAGACATTTTCTAATTATCCATTATCCCTCTCCACTATAGCTTTACCTCCCATTTCCTGTACGGTTTGGCAGTTGCATAAGGACAAGACCTTCCCTTTCAAACCTACCATTATATTTCAGTGCAACCTATACCATTAAAATCCTCTTTCCAGTTCAGGAAGGACCATAGGATGCTTTACTCCTTTGTAGTTCCTGCATTTCAGCTCCTGATATCAATAATAAAACACAAATGACAGTTTAGCTGGTGAGCTTCTCTTATTGGTACTTTGGACTCATCTTCTAATGCACTATAGCTGATTGTTAAGAATAGGTTAAGGACCATTAAAACTGACCAAAGATTTAAATAGCAGGAAAGATATTTCAAATTAGAGAAGAGAAGCACTGGCAGAGCTCCACGTACCATATGGCACGGTCTGCCCATGGTTCCTCATTTTTCTGAATACAGCAAGGTAAAAAAAATCCAGTAAAGGATGGAAGGATTATTAGCGGTGATGGTCGTTAGGAAGGCAGAGCAGGTCTAGCCTGTAGGGATTTTCTTTGTTGATCGAATTTAATCTATAGCCTTAGTAAAATCTTCCGCTTATAAAAATTCCCAATTGAATCACTCTTCCTTTGGGTATATTTTTATTCAAAACACTTGATGAAGCTTTCTGGCAATTTTTAAGCAGCAGATGCCCTACGAAGAGTTCTCAGTGATTATTTAAACTACAAAGAGATTGAGCATGTAAGTCACGAGGTATTGATTTTGTCCCTTGAAACGGAGTAATAGTATTTTTAGTGTGATGGGAGTTTGAGCTTAATTCTCTAAATACTTGTGGTTGTAAATATAAAACTCTTTTTTTTTTTTTTTTCCAAATGGTGGTGGTAACCTAAAGCATTTGAGTAGCTGAGGGCAGAATGGAAGTGACTTATCCACCACCAATAATACAGAAGAAAATTTGCAGATCATTATTTTCAGATTATGATTTTATACTCCTCATACCAATATACTTTATGAAAATAACTTATTCATTAATAAAACTGACTAGACATAAGAAGTAAACATTCTTTCTAATTATCTGTATTTAGGGCCCTTTATTAAGCATTTTGCTAGGTATGTTTCCTGGGTATCAAGCAATATTGTTACTGCATTATTTTCTGGAAGGACCTGGCCGTAGCCACAAGGGAAGCAGAGAGACACCTGGCAGGCAGACTCACAGAATACTTTGTGGCAGCTGGAAACGGTGATGGTCCTAAACCCATTATTCATTTTTCATAATAATTGACCTTTCTGCTTGTATTCTCCTGTGAGGAATTCAGACCATTTACAGTACTGCAGAGGCATCAGTGATTCTCAGTCTAATAGAAATGAAGCTTTCAGTAGTTTCATTTTAAAACCCTGTATTCAGGAGCTTTACTATTCTCAATGGTAGATTTTTATTTGAGCATTAATATAACTGCTAAAATAGTAGACATTTTCAAAGATTAGCTAACCAAATAAATGTTTATGTGGTTGTGTCATGCAGCAGTTCTTTAATATTGAGCAGACTGGGATATACATCAAAAGATTTAATTTAGAAACACAATTACCATTTGCTAACATCTGAAAAAAAGAACTTGTTTGATCCTAGTGGTGAAAGGATAGTGATTTATTTATATAAAATTCATTTTACCACTATTTTAATAGTTCAGTCTGTTATATGTTTGAGTTATATATTTGAGTATAATTTTTGTAGTGACTCGTGTAAAGCAATAGCCAAATTATTTTCTGAAATTTGTTCTCTCATCTATGGAGTTCTCAATAGTTTGAAGAAAAAATGCCAAATTTACTCAGGCAAACTTATATCAAGAAAATAAATTTCAGTTGCTTTTGCAGCAGAGTATAAGAAAGGCAAAGCTTGCTGACTAAAGGCCGTGTCTAGAAAATAGGATTTAAGAATTATTCTAATACAAATAGTAATCATTAGTAATAATAAGAGGATGATAGCTTCCTGAATCCTTTGTGCTTTTTTGAGCAAATAATAAATAACTTTAATCTCTTTCCCTGTTACCATCAGGAAATTCCTAGGTAGGCTAGCATTTTATTTATAGGAAAGTCATAGTCATCTTGGACACTTGCTTAATTTGTTTATATCTCTGAAATGTTTTTACTTCAAGCGATTTCAGAGACAGCTCTTGGCTTTAAGGTAAGAGTGATAAGGAGGTCTCCAGGTAGTCCCTTCTGCCTGCCTTAGCTTCTGACACAGGAGACTCAGGTGTAAATCTTCTCAGAGGCCAGCCGAAATCATTCCCCAGAACAGCACTCCAGAGGCAGCCTCATTCGTATTCCCTTGAAAGGGATTTCATTTCATTAAACTCCAGACTTGACTCTCTAGCAGAGAGGTCAGAAAAAAAAATGCTACATGCAGCTCTCTCTACCTTCTGTAATGCCACCATTTCTTTGATTTATAGCAGCTGCACCTTTACAAGCCATGGAAGAGTCATGTAGATAGACTCCTGCTTCCCGCAAAATTAGGAAAAGCAGGTGAGGGGATGTTATGTGTTTCTGAGTACAAAACAGAAAGCACAGTACATCACAATATTGCTGCAACAAGGTATCATTGGCTAATAGAGATTTTAGTGAAAAAAGAATGAAAGAGAGAGAGAAAAAAGAGAAAAAGATAAGGAAGGAAGGAAGGAAGGAAGGAAGGAAGGAAGGAAGGAAGGAAGGAAGGAAGAAAAACAAATTAAAGGAAGAAAGAAAGAAAGAAAGAAA